>JABFPB010000279.1:0-45237 GCA_022817645.1 Ceratoteleas bidentatus
ACCTCCCTTGCTGTACGAACCTGAGCCCAGGATGAGGGCCATCCTTAGACCACTTCCTCCCCATGATGACCGAGACTACGACAGACCCCCTCCTCAAGAGTACTATAGGTCCAGTTCGATAGCTCTTCCCCCCGAACCCCCCAATCCCATCCCTATGCCTCTGAGTCGTCGAGATTTCCAGATACTTCTGAAGAAGCTGCTAGTCAGCCAATACGGCGTCCAGGCTTTGAACTACCCGAAGACCTACCTGGAAGACGCCCTCGCCTACGACCAGCAGCCCTACCCCTCCTACCAGCCCATGTACCGTACGCCTCTGCCGAGACAGGAAGTTTACGAAACGTCAACGGTTCCGCTGAGATATGGCGATAGGGTGCCCTACCGACGACCCATGTACGTTCGCGCTGTCTATCAGCCCAATCAGTACGAAGACTACCCAGATGAGAGATATGCAAAGCGGGTTTACAGACAGAAGGTTTACACTCAAGACCTGGTCGACGAGACTGACGAAATCTTGCCGGCACCAATTAGAGAGGCTCTTTTGTTGAGGATGTTGCAACTAGCAATCAACGTCGAACGACCACCAATGCAGCTCATGACGACCACCCCAACCTCAAGGTACAGGAAGACCGGACCGGTTCGCAGTGTACAAATCATTTCTGACGGTGAGGACGACGACAAGGACCTCATGCGGAAGAAGCTCTAGAAACCAACCTACCGAATTCCCCGACATCCCCAACGAGATTACCAGGTTTCTATTGAAGACTACTCCGACTGACTGCTGATCCCGTCACCGTTTCAAGCCAATGCCTGAAACCCAACCCCCCGCAAACGGCATTGTTACCAAATAAGGTAGTTCTAAGCCCACCTGCCCTTTTCCAAATTTTAGGTACCTCCAACATGGCGGCGGGACCACCTCGGAAATTGTGTAAATACGCCAGTTAATGTAAGTTTTGTAGAGTAACGTACGAGTTAACGCGCCTATCGAAATAAAGAGTGAGATACGTGGATAAGGAGTGTGAGAATTCATTTCATAAGCCAACGAAACCGCGACGCACAAATAATAACGTGGAGCTCGCCGGTAATTAGCATTGCATTGCGACACGCTACTGTCGTTTGTTCGCGGCACTGCTTACAGCAAGGGCGGGGGAGCCTGGGATCGGTTTCCACGCACCGACATCTCACTCGGTTTTTGCCAGCGCCACGGGAAAGTAATGCTGAGCCGTGTCACTTAAGGGGCGCAGAAAAAGCAGACGGCGACGTGCTAATTACTTCCGAACGAGAAACTTTGCGTCATCGGCCGATAGATGCCGCTTTTTATCGCAAACAAAACATTCGGAATCGCCATCTTTAGGGGGCGTTCATGGCGTTGTATGGCGATGTAACTTTCCTTAAGCCAAGAAAACGCTATTCATTCATTCGGTACGAGAGTCTCGAAGAAAAAGGCACATGTAGATCGCAGACTCGGGGTTTCCGATTCGATTGAGATTTCGGTTACGCAACGCCAGGGGGCGGAACATCGAGATTTCACGTTATTAACGATTTCGCCGTGAAATCGCGCGACTTTTCGGTGCAACGTTCGATACAATCCCAGTAACCCAAGGCACATAGCCCGTTTTCAGACAAATGTTCGCAGAATGTGGTTTCTATACGGAATTTGTCATTTCGGTATAGAACCAAAATTCGAGAAGGTTAAAACTGTATATTTAGCTCCGAAAGTTCCACAGCCACATTCATCAACGACGTGCTTCTGCATTTACAATGTAGAAATATTTGCATGTGGTTTTGAAACACTTACAAACAGTCCTCATAACTTCTCCACTCTTAACCTCTTTTTAGTATGGTATTTGCAATAACGACAATTGTGTAGTTGGTAAGGCGGCGGACTTACGCTTCGGAGTCACGAGTTCGAATCCTATTGCGGATGTCAATTATATTTTAAAATTATTCACTTCTATGTAGGTTTCTCACATTCAGAGATTATTTGTATGAAAAATAATTTGAGGACAAATACCGTACTGCTCAATGTGGTCCTATGTGCCTTCGGTTACCGGGACGGGCGAGAAGGCAAAATTGACCGGCACGTTTCCTACGGTCGACACCGGGGCTTGAAATGGAGCATGATATAAACTGCGGAAACGGCAATTCCTCGGCCTGATATTCCGTAATTATTAACGACGAATGACGAAGCCCGTAAACCACTTTGCGTACGTGTGACGTAAATGTTACTGCCGCGAGGCGAAGAAACGTGTGGAATAATAAAGCGTGGGCAAAAAGTTTATAGATTTCAGTGTCGCAAGCGAGAGCGATGATCGAACGTTCGACAAGAGACTAGTTCTCTGGTGTTTTTTAATCGGACTGGGGGCGCTGTAATTAGGTACCGATCAAATCTCGTGCGTTTCCTGTTATCCAACTCTCGCTATCGCGAAAAATGCCAAATTAATGGTATCGAATAAAATGCAATTACCGTCGATCACTCGTGACTTTTTCTTAAACTTCATCGTTTTGCATTTTATGGAAAAAACGATGTGAAAATTTTGTACCTTATGTCCTTAGACGTTCGTCTCAAAAACTTGCATCTTAAACTCCTCATATAGGATCTACCTTTTTTTATTTTTGATTCCATATTTCCCATCGCCGACCTAAAAAACTTTTATGTACGTAATTGCATCCAGTTCCTATGCGGCGTACTCAGTCACCGAAGTTGGTTTTAAGGAAAGAGACGCAGGGCGAAGCTTTTTCTATTCGCTTTTATTACAAACTGAATTACACAGGCTTTTTGGTGAGGTTACGTCACCGCTCATTCATACGTTATCTCCTTCGCGAACGTGGGTCGGTAATTACGATGGCAATTGAAAAATTGCTCGCGCGTCTTGATACTAATTAGCCAGGCTTTAAGCGGATAATGATTTACTGTTACACGCATAAAACGACGTGCGCCGGGTAGCGAACAATACGCATCCTCGCAGTAATTGACTTTTTACTTATTACGAGTCGGGTGTTTCGAGGTATGCGGTTTATCTCTCGCGTTGCTTACTATTACGATTCGGTCGCGGGGTCGTGACACCCGAGAAAGGTTGGCAAAAAGGACCAAGTCAATCAGGGTGACGAAACCATCGGATCTTTGATTTACAATTGCTTTTACGACTCATCAATGGATCGTAGGTTGCGCGCGATAAACGACTTAACACTTTAACTGTGCAAACATGCATGTAGTTTTTTGTGACATTTTTTGTAGGAGTCTACAAGTTTGCACTGTTACAGTGTTAATTCTGGTACGCTTTTCCTAACACTAGAACGAGGAGCGAGGTAGGTCGTTGTTCATCGTTCCAGTGGTAAGAACTAAAAACTAAGAAAAGCTAAGGCCGAATCAAGGAAAATATGGGTTCCACCGTGACATCCCTAATCACCAGTGGTGCCAGTCGACAGACATCATCATTCCCAAATCTATTTACAGATACCTCATTTGGTGATCCTGACCTAGTAAGGTCCCCAAAATAGTCATCATCATCCCCTACCCACGATCCAACTCCTTCCCTTGATTCGACCAAAGTTATTCAACCCTAACCCCGCATGCAACCTACCCCTTAACCTAACTACTTAACCTAATTCCTTAACCTAATTCCTTATCCTAAATTCCTTATGCCTAGTTTTTTAGGTGAACTATATAAGACAAGCATCGTCCCGTTCCTCTTGTGCCTTCTCCCACGTGTTGCACAAATAAATAATCCTCCCAACGTAACCATCCTCTCATTGCGCAAAACACTTATCATCCAGATAATAAATAATGCAAGGGTCCGCGGTAGTCGGTTCCCTGGCGCGAAAGTAGGCTCCATTGTCTCGTTCAGCAAATATTTGCTTTACGACGAAGCTATCCCCGTTTCGCCGGTCGAGGTGTGATTGTCTCGATGCGTTCGCACGCGCGGAAACGCCAGCACGTGTTGCAAACCGTTGTGCGAGTCTGACGAAACTTCCTCAGGCGGCGCTGGAGGTTGATTGGGGTTCGTTCTTTTCACTACCAGCATCGGCCTCACGGTCGTACGGGTTGAACGGTTCCGTTTGGACCCCGACGTCCTCGAAGTCCAGCTCCAGACTGTCCTGTTCGTAGATCACGTCGTGGCTCCGGGGTCGAGCAACCGAGGGGATCCAGGGCTGGGGCACACCTTTGCCCAGGGCGAGGAAGACTGCAGCGGTTATGAGGAGCACTCCGGAGGCGACGCCGAAGACGAGACGCCAGGATCCGGCGATCTGCAAATTGAGGAGGAAGATGTATAGATCAGGGTAGAAACTTCGAAAACTTCGAAAATTTCGAAACTTTTTTTTGCAAATAACTAAACCAACGATTCTAGGGCTAGAACTTCAAACACCCAACTTCGCCTCGTGTTGCCAATTCACGCTCGACAATAATGGCTTACTTACCGCCCTAGTTGCATAAATAACTAATGTTCTGACAATAGCCTAGCTAAGAAAGTATGCTATATTTAAATAGCATTGATAGAAATGTATAATAAGAATGTAACAGTGTGAATACTACAATAAAAATTCTGTGTGAAAATGATGGTTCTTATTTTCTTAGTACTAGTGAACCTTCGAAGGCATGAATATATCTAAGCATACCGAACTATAGAGGATAAGTACTAGTTTTACATAAATCATTGCTTAATATTTAAAAAAATACTAGTACATAATCCGTAAAGTTGTAAGAATGTAAGGACGCATTTTTCTCATTTGTTGTACACAATGTTATGATGGTACTTATCCCGACAGCTTTCACAATAAAACTAAATGACATACAGTGGACGTGGGAATCGCTCGAACATTGACGAAATCGACTTACAAATAATCCTTTTTTTCTTTCTTGCCCTCTAATTCACGTGTTACAACATTGTATTGCAGTTTTATTGGCGGTTTCCTACTGTCGTTACAATGAAAACTAGAGTGATATAAAAAAGTTTCAAATTGACGCAGTTTTGAAATATTGTTATGACTACCTTTTGACAATTTCTTACAATTTAAACAGTACTTTTTATAATTTATAATAAAATAACAAGAACGTAAAAACATTAATTAAAAAAAATATAAATTTATTTTATATATCATAATGTTCATTAATATTATATAAAGAATATTATACTCATTAATTAACATTATTTTTACCAAATATTAATTAGATGTAAACAATAGAATTAATATAATAAGTATCAGTCAAATTTATAAATTGATTTATTTATAAATAATTGACAAACAATTTAGATGTTTCTATACAAACGAAAATGTTTACTTTAACTGTTTTGGTTCTAAAAAGTGTTATTAGGCAATAATAAATAGACAAATCAACGCGACTGTTTCCCCCAATCAGATAACCTTAAAAGCGCGATAATCCGGCTTTTAGCGATGGCGAAAATTGAACAATTACGCGCGAACGTGTAACCCTCGCAACCGTCCAGTTATGGTGGAACAAATTGCACAATCGGCCGGCTATTAAAGACAGTTGTTACTGCGAGTTGCGGAGCGTGAAATTCGCGGTGACGTTGAATGCAATATGGCATTACCATCAGCCGGCAATCAAAAAATTAAAAATTCTTCATGAACGTGTGCGGATCGGTATCAATCCGAGCAAATTATATGGATTTAGCGGATTTTATGCATTTTAATTGGTGTAAGTGTCAGGTAATAATATACATAATAATACTGAGATATGGCTTTGTTTATATAATTTAAGAGGGATGACAATTATTTATTAATTTGCGTGGCATGTATATATAATCTATACACAGGAAATGTTGGTGAATTTTGTTTCGTTTTTCAATATTCTAGATTATATGATTTTGTAAACACAGAATTTAAAAAAAAGCAGGAAATGAAAACAAATCAATTACGAGAAATAAAAAAAAACAAAACATAGAAAAGCAAATCACAATAGTGAAAGTAAGACAGATTTAAACAAATCTGCTAAATTACAAAAAAATGTTTATATATTGTTAAAGACCCGCCAAATTTGTCTTCGGATTCTTCGTCTTTCACAATATTTCTCACTCACCGAACCGTGAAGGGCCTGGGTGACAAAATAATTTGCCGCCAGGAGGCCGGCGGCGCCCAAAGTGGAACAGAGGGCGCAAGCGGCGGCGGCACACGCAGGTGATTCTGCTGGCGCCAAATCGGCGATTGCTGCCAGCGCCCCCGCCGGCGCGGTACCCGAAACTAGAAGTGCGGCGATCCCCAACCAGGCTGCGCCTATCGCCTGGCAACCGGCGTATCCCGCGACAAAAAGTAACGCTGCTGGGATAAAGTGGGCTGAAAATTGAAAGATAAGTAGTGTTTTGCGTTGGAATGTTAGTTTATTGTTTTTTACATTTGTATTTATATTGATATCTCTACTTCAGAATTTAGATTCAGAATTAGTGTTTGAAAATTGAAATTTAAAGGCGTGAGTTCGAATCCCGATTACGTCAATGCCATTTTGATGGATTTTGTATTTTTTTAATTCCACTTCAGTCCACTTCATTTTTACATTTATTTTAGATTGTGAAATTATATTACAAGTTTGAAATTAGAAGGCATGAGTTTCAATACATGTCATGAAATTATTTCTCTTTCGTTTTAGTTTTAAATTTTGAATTCTATTTTAGTTTGACAATGTGTAGTAAAAGTTTGAAACTAGAAGGCAGGAATTAAAGAAAAAGATTAATAACAAAAATACAAGCAGTCTTGTGTATTTGTTGGAAAGACAAAAGATTTATAGAACTTTACCAGTATAAACAACCAGTTTTCTCGCAGTCGTTGTAGAGACGATTCTAGATTCACGTACATGATCTATGAGGAGGCCACAGGTAAGTGCTGCCATAAAATGTCCGATATGTGGTAATGTCGTCAGAACTGAATCCTGCAATATTATCGTAACATTTTATAAATGCTTTGTAGAATATTAATTAGTTTCTATCTATGCTTAAATATGTAAAATTTTATGTTGACATTCGATCTGGTTTATATTTCATTATTGTGCTTTATATAGAACTGAAATCATGAAAATAACCTTTTTTTTATGAAATATACATTTAGATTATTGCTAAAATTTTAGAACGGGAATTCTTCCCCCAAAAAAGTCAAAAATAATTTAAAAACAAATTATTTAAAAAAAATTCGAAAAAATCGTTTGCCTCGGAATCGACTTATACATCAATTCCACTTAGTTTTGAGTTTCAAATCGCATATTTGGCCCATTTTTGCCGACTGGACGACAAAAAATGTATTTCGAATTTTTTACGAATTTTCTTAGGGACTTCCAAAAAAATTGAAAAAATTCTGTTTTAGACCACGGATATCATGTAAGCACATTGTTAGTCCAATCGGAGACAAACATTTTTTTTCGAATTGATGAATCCATAATACTCACATTAGCAGTCGAAAAACCATAAATCAGTTTCAAATATTTGGTCATGCCAAGTGCCAGTGTGGCATCACCCCATTGGTTTCCCATTGTGGCTACTGCCGATGCCCAAACTGGAACTGATCTCAGGAGTTTTCCCCAGGGAATCACTGCTGCCTAGTAATTCAGCATTATTACATTTTTTCCTAAATTATTCAGTTAATTTTTGCTTTTCATACAAATATTTATAGGCTACACACGGAGAAAAAAAGGGTACTAAATTTTCAAATAAAGTATAGAAAACGAAGACTATATACAAGTCATGCAACAATTTCAAATACAGCATTTGGAAAATTGGATTAAATATACGAACTATTCTAGAAACATATTGGAGTTTTTATAGTTTTATTATTATTTTTCATATACCGTATTTGAAACTGTCTAGTACTTACATAGTTATTTAACTATTGACACTAATATGACAAAATAATTTTTTTTTTATTCTTTAATAATTTTTTTGACAAAATTATTAAAGAATATATCATTTTTATAATATAATACAAATAAATTAAATTGTTTCCAACTTACATTGGTGTCATGCTGGTAAGACTTAGGCGAATCCTTGACAAATCTGCCAAAAAGGAGATACCAGGACAGAGACAGAATGGCAAGTCCATAACACAGAGAATCTCGTCCAAAAGCACGAACCACAGCTGTGCCTATCCAGCCAGTCATACAGTATCCTACACTAACAGCTGCAAGCAATAAACAAAATTATAAGATATCATCTATCATTTTTTATTGTAACTTGAACAAAATTTCACGATTCAATTTAAAACAATTTTTCTCACCTGCATAACAACTGAAGTACCAACTTCGGTGGGTACTTTTAAACCATGTCATGGCAAGCATGTGTGCAGCAGGCATCGTGGCACCCTGAAATTAAAAACAGTATTCTAAACTTGTGTCTCTAAACTCTATAACTTTATTAACACGTATGATAATAATTTTATTTTAACAAATATTTTTGGGTGCATTTATACCCTAGCGTACTTCGAAGTAAACAATTTTATGTCTGGGATTAAGTATACTTTTGAAACAAAAATTGAGGAAAAACTTATTATATTTACCGTGCAAAGTCCCTGGAAAAGTCGCAGGGCCACGTGGGAGGGGCCCCTCCAGGCAGCTGGTACTAGAAGCAGTGCCAGACAGGCGCTAAGTACTGCTCGAGAAAAGACCATAGAAGGTCCCGAACGGCCCCAAACTAGACATCCCCCTAAGATGGGACCTGCCACTTGCCCCCAAAGAAAGGCTTCCCGCATAATCGATTCAGCCCTTTCTTCTTGAGGCAACTGGAATATCAAATTTAATTATAACTTGTTAATAAGTGGATACAAAATTCAGCATTATGTTCATGACCAAAATAATGACAATGGACATTTCATATAAAATTATAATTAATTTTGTATCCTTTGATAGGATAATCAAATAACCTATTCTTTGCAATTTTTTAGATTTGTTCTGATTATTAGCATAGCTTTTACTATGTAGACGAAAACAATTACGATCATCTCAGGGGTTTGTAAACATCGATGTTTACAAACAAAGTTTGTAAACAGTATTTGTGAACTTTAGTGTTTACAAACATAGTTCCGAAACAGAGTTTATAAACACTATTTCTAAACATAGATGTTTACAAAGGCATTCTGTAAATAAAATGTACGTAAACAATATAATTGTTTTGATTTGAATAATAAAACAATAATAAAACTAGTGACCTCCAACAAGATGACCTCGAAATCCTCTGTGCGATTCCGCCTGGAGATGTTGACCAACATGTCACAGTGCCAGGAGGTGTCGATGATGGCATAGTTATCTTTTTGGTTTGCTAGAAGAGCGACTGACGCACTCACTTCCACAGCGCCACATAACGCAAAACCCACAGAAACCAACGCTGCAACAATATGGCGTGCTCGTACGGCAGCTAAAAAATGTTTCTTCATAAACAATCGTAAAACAAAAGCAAACAATTCACAAATTATCTCAAAATATCTCAGGGCCTATAGGGTTAACTCGGGAGTGATCGCGCACCCTTTTACTCGTTTCGAAATCCGAATTTTCCTCTCTAATGGTGAAATGTACTAAATTATATATTATTTAGAAATTTGTTTAATAGAAAAGTATCAATTTATTATTTAATATATAGATTTGTTGATAAGATATATCATTCGGTGAGGAATTTGAGTAAAAATAATAACCAATTTTTCAATAAAAGCTACATTAGGCAGTCGACTTGATAACGGTCATTAGAATGCACCACCAAACCGCATGTCTATATCGTGGAACGCGTTCATTTGATGCACCGCGTCGCCTCTCGAGGATCCGTTATCTTTGCGTGCAAATACAGTGCCATTCTTCCGGATGCGTTTCATAATTTTAAACGACTCCACGGCGCGCGTTATAATTGATTAATCTCAATACATAAACGTGCATCAAACAACACACGTCACGTGGATTCCTCCGAACAGCTCCATTTAACCTGATTTCCCAGTCAAACATATCTGCCATCTAATCTCGTTAACGTCTCATTAAATAATCCAAGCCAACTATTTCTCTTTCGAGAAACTATTATTCGGAGGCAGCAATTACATCATTTAATTTAAAAAGCAATTTTTATAATTTTTTTATCTTAATGTTATCGGCAATGACCGCTGAAAACGACCTAAAAGTGGGCAAACATTGAGTAAAAATAAACGATGACTTCCAATCGAACGCAGCTTCCTCCTTACACGTGGCGTCGATTTTCTTCCAAACTGATCCCAATTTACAAGTTAAATGAGTTTCTTAACTCGCTCCTTGATATCCTTCACTGACTCTAATTACTAAACCGCATATCAAACAATAAATTGCTTGTTTTTCGCATCTGGGTAAATCCCAGGTGACGAGTTGCGTAGTTTCTGTTAGGGCTTCAGTTGGTCCTATTGAGGGTTTTCTTATTTTATATTTTGTAATCGTACACCACCTCAGCTGATAGTTTCATGTACCACTTCTCGTGCAGCATCGGGCAGACGTGCTATCGAAGGTACGAATAAATTATCGACGACCTCGACTTTGGCATACCGCACACGCTGCGGCGCAAACAATGAATCTATTTTGAACGTCAGCTCTCGCTGCGTAAAACCGAGCTTTCCTCTCGAAAAGTCCCTTAAAGAGGATTGAAAGTGGGTTTTTTAATACAGTTTTTGGAATTTGGAGGGTAAGGTTGGATTGGGTTAGTTTTATCTGGGAATGGAGGGGATGTTAGGATTTTGAGTGATGGTAACACTGGTAGAATCAGGTGTGTTAGTTGGTAGTGGTGCTGGAAAAAGTTGGCGTTTATTTAAGATTGCAGTTTGGTTTCTAATTTTCGCTTCTGGGTTCAAAATTAACCTTTGAATGGTAGTCCGAATTCGGAGATTGGGAAAGGGTGGGGAATGAAGAATTTCTGTTATTGGATTAAAACTGGTATATTATATAAAGTTGTAGATTCTTGCAAGATCTCTTTCTCAAGTTATGGTACATCTTGTGGGTTCTAAGATCGAACTTTACTATCGTTGATTGCTGCCATACCTTCTTCACCCAACTTTTCAGAAAACTATTAATCTTCGAAGGTGACTAACACGTTAAAATCCAAGTGGAAAGATTCTTTCGAACCTTGAAATCACTTTGGAACACTTCGTAGTCCAATCCCAAAGTACTACTCAGTGCTGCCAATCCACAAATTTTCACTCTTCCCAACTTCACTCGAACACTTCACACCTTAAGGTCCAAATTTGAATGCAGTGCTGCCAATTCAAACGACAGTAGCCAATTTCCTTGTAACACTCCACATTTCAAGGCCCAGATTCAAACGCAATGCTGCAAACTCTACTGTTGCCAACTTCACTCCAGCACTCTACACTGAAGACATTTGACACAGCCTCCCCCCCAGTTGTCACTGCTACCAATCTCCCTCCCCTTCAACCCCGATCCAACCCTCTGCTGCCAACTTACCCTCCCCATCTCCAACTTCCCCTCGATGCAAAACTTTTTCCACCCTCCCTCTTATCCTACCCCAACTTCCCCCACTGCTGCCAACCTACCCCCACCACTACCAACTTCCCCAACAATTGCCAACCAAAACCAACCCCTCAGACCTGCCAACGACCGATTTCCAGCCCTAAATACCGGCGCAGTGCAGGCAACCTAGTATAATTGATCGAAAATCCGAACGTACCCCTGACCTCGCGGGCCGCGTGCCTCAGCTGGACGCTACCACGCTTAAGGCGAACCAGTGCCGCCATTTCCGGCCGAGGAGTCAAAAGCCGGCACTCGCCCGAGCGTTCCGGTCCATGTCAGGCGTCCAACTAGACCAATCAGCCAACCGCGGGTCACTCGATGCGACACCGCACGCCGAGTGAATGAACATATCTCTTAACGAGACTTGATACAATAAGTACCTAGGCCGGGTCAGCCTTGGCGCGACGCTCGGCCTGCCCGTCTTGTCACGTTTTAAGCGTTACACTGCCAGACCGGTCCCACCGAGACGACTCGCAATCTCATCGACAGATAACGCGACCGTATTGTGTCAACTCGGGATCATTGTCGCAATTGGGGGGAGGGGGCAGGGGAACGAGGTGTTTGTAAGATGCGCGATAAGATTAGGCGTTTTTGTTTTGAAGAGCGGGGAAGGCATGGCGGAAAGTTACCGCTTCAGGACGAATGGAGGAGGAGGGTAGGGATGAGGGAAGTTCAATTTTAGGCTCCAGCCTAGATGTTTAATAATTGTAGGTTTATTTTGGATTTCAACGAATACCTACTTTAATTTAGTATTGCGAATTAGAGTACAATGAAAAAGTTAATCGATTACAGTGAAGAGAGGGATTTTTAAGACCGTCGAGGAACCCCTGAGTTGATTTCGGAGAGGTTCGAGGGATTTGGTAGGGATATAGGTTCATATCGCTGCCCTATTGGTTTCGGGGAAATTAGTAAGGATATGGGTTCAAGGTTCAAGTTCACATGAGATCCAAGTGTCACCTTGGGGTGGGAGAATGATTTGGTGGGGAAGGGATAGTGATATTTTAATGATGGGAGGGTGTAGTGAGGATAGTTGGGCAAATTTTTAATCGACGATTAATGATTAGATTATTCTAATCAAAAATGTCGAAATAATTAAAAAGTTGATTAATTCCAATCAACCAATCGAGAAGTTGATTAATTCCAATCAATCAATTGAAAAGTTGATTAATTCTAATCAACCAATCGAGAAGTTGATTAATTCCAATCAATCAATTGAAAAGTCACATATAACTTATATGTGAAAAAATTGTAACAGTATAATTTTCGAATTGTTTTTTGACATCATCTGTTAAAATTACATATTGGTACATGTAAGATTTACATACGCCAATTTGTTGCCATATTTCGATGGTTAAAAGGTTGAAAAAGTTATTGGAACTACTTTTTAGAATTTTAAAACTCTTTAAAAATACTGTAAGTATTAATTATTTGAAAACAAATTGATCCTATTGTATGTTTAATCAGAAACTAATTCCTGGGAACAGATTGAGCATATCAACGAAGAACGATAGTACAATCTTGTTTCGCGTTTATTAATCCAAATCTCGAAATATATTTAAGCAATTGTTATCAAACCGTAAAATAAATTAACCCATAAAAAACTTCAATAAATGACAAATAAAACAATGTAATTGATGTGAGTACAATGATATAAAGACAATAATAAGCAAAAGAGAAATTTTATAAAAGTTAAATAACAATATATTATTGCATTAATTAGAATAAAAAAATAGATTAAGGTTTTAATTGATTTTGAATGTAGTTAGCGAAACAAGTTATTTTAATGTTATACAAGAGTACTTTTTCGTTCCCAATTCAAGCGAGACATTAGCGATGCATTGGAAGAAATGAGCTCTAATGTGATCATAATTTAAACTCCTCGATTCAGACCTGGCCAGCTTACAAAGAAAGGTTACAAACTTGTATCAAAATAATCAAACCAAAACCATAACAAATCACATGTAAACAAACGAAAATAAAGGTCATACAATTAAAACAAACTAACCTTACAATAAACTAAATCAATTATCTGAAATCATAAAATTCTAGAGTGAGAACAAATTTAAAAAATTGTACATTATGAATTTAAAATAAATAAGTATTATATTCAATTTTCCCAATAGGGCAAACAAATCGAGCTGAAACAATGCAATTAAAAAAATCAAAACAACTCAAAACAAATGTACCAAAAAATAATTTAATTACCGACCCTTCATCCGAACCCCCGCCGATCTCTAACCGTCCGTTGGTAACATTGCCGCCTTACCGACCGCCGTTCACCCGATCTCCACCCCCACCTTTCCTCGATTCAAACCGCGCGATCCGAACGGTCCCTGGCGATCCTGCCCGACTCGCGCAGGCTGCGCGGGAGGCTCTGCGCCGGGCCAGGTCAGGCGTCCCCTGCTGTCTCCGGCGTACCTGCGCCGCGATTGGCCAGTTCGCCAGCAGGTCAAACGGCGATACATCGGTTGGCGCTTCGCTCGGCGTATTTGTCGTTTCAAAGCCGCCGCGTCTGCGACTGAAAAAACGTTTTCCAGTTTCCGCGAATCCGCGAGTTTTCGGGCTCCCCCTCCCCCCTGCTCCCCCGGCGATGACGCACCGTCGCCGATCAGCCGCGTGTCCACGCCGGATCCTCGCCTGAGCTTCAGGTAAGTCGCGCGACCTTTGTTTTGTTGTTGTTTTGGTCTTTGTTTACCCCGGTGACCTTGGCGTTGTTGATGTTTTCGTCGCGATCCGGGCGCGAGGCACCTTTGTTCGCGGGATATTGTCCTTCGGAGGTCGGCCGACCCCCCACCCCGCTGGGGGGATCCTTTTCGGGGCCCCACTGGCGCATGCCGAAGGAATGCGCCTCGCGCGAGCGCTGGTTTGTTGTTGCGGTAGAGGTCACCGCGGCTCGGGTCAGCGAGGTACGAAAATTTCGTTTGGAGGCTGCACTTGTTGGACCACGTTGCTGGAGGATGGGGGGTTGTGATTGGTGTTTTGATTTTGGAGGGGAAGTGTTTTAGTGTTTGAAGGGCAAATGTTTAGATTAGTGAGGGAGAGTGTTTCGTTTGTGAAGGAAAGTGTTCACATTTTGGAGGGGAAGTGTTTTGATTTGTTTTAAAGAGGAAGTGATTAGATTTCGGAGAAGTGTTTACATTTTGGAGGGGGTGTGTTATGATTTTCGAGCAGAAGTTTAGATTATGCAAAGGAATGTTTTGATTTTGGAGGGGAAGTGTTTCGATTTTCGACGGAAATAATGGATGGATTTGAAGGGGTTTAAAGTAGTAAGGTCGTCTGATAAAATACGTTGAATTTGTTCTAAAACCTACATATTTTAATTTAATAAATGTTTCTAAGTGTATTTAGAAACATGTGCTTAAAACATACCCGTTTTCAAGTATTTCATTTTCGAAATATTTGATTTCGAAAATGACGATTTTAACATTGGCTCTTATGGGACGCACATGAAAATTGTGAAAAATCCTTAAAAAATACGTTGAAATGTAAAATTAAATCTATCACACGTTAAGACATCATAAACATGTGGTTTTGTTTTAAAAAATGTACACCTTCCCGTACTTTCTTGGTTACATCATATATATTTTGAAAGTACACAGTTCGAAATAAATGCATTTCTTGATAGTTCATATGACAATAAGTAAAGATAAAACTATTTTGACATGTTTTTGGAAACTTTTCATTTTTTTTTATTTACATTTTTGCACATCGGTGGTTGCTGATTTGATTAGTTTTTGTTTTGACTAACGTCTGCGACGACCGAACTACTTAAAAAATGTACGATGACTTTGGAGAAATGTTTTGATTCAGTATTTTGATTTTGAGATTGCTTAATTTTCAATCAGTGTTTTGATTTTATGCGGGGTGTACATGCATTTCATACACTAAGTCTTTCATATAAGCATAAACCTCATGTACACCAACATTTCATATGCAGGACATTTCTTATAGAAGAAAATGTATATACTATACAATGTTTGCGTATATGAAATGTCTGTGAATATGAAATGCAGCGCGTACGAGGTGTGCAGAGTATTAAATGTTGGTTTATGGATCGCCTTATATATGGAATGTGAGTGTATGTGAAATATCATTGCATATGAAATGTAGGTGCCCTGACAACAACCAATTTCATAGTTAAGTCACAGTGAACTTACTGTGAAGTCACATGTGAATGTCATGCCAATCACCAGCGTTTGGCTATTTCCTCATATTGTGAGTTTATTGTGAGTTTATTGACTAACACGTTCCTTCCCAATCGTTGTGACAATTGGGAAGCCCTTGTTTTTGTTGTCGAATATAGTTTTATGAATAAAAAGTTGCTTTGGTTTGAAGCAATATTATGATTTTAAGACAGTATTTTGTTTTTAAAGTAATGCACAACATTGAAATAATCTTTGAACTTGCTGTCAATGTTTTGGTTTTGCTGACGATGTTTGGTTTTGCTGACAATGTTTTGACTTTTTGACGATGTCTTGATTTTGAAACAAAGTTTTGATTTTTTAAGTGATGTTTGGGGATGAATTAAAGTTTGCGTTTTCTTTTAATGTTTCAAATACTGTTTTGGTTTTGATGACAAGATTTTGGTTTTTGACAATGTTTTGAATTTGAGATAATGCTTTCTTTTTGAGATAATGTTTTATTCTTGAGATATCGTTTTGGTTAATAATCATAATAATATGTTTCATTATTATGATTAGTAGCGAAACGTGTTTTTTTGTAATCAGCGTTATGACTTTCTAGTAATGTTATGCCCTGTTGCAAAAAATGATAGATACAGTAATCTTACGTGGGTATAGCACGTGGGATCCCATATGGGGAGCATATTTATACACAAAAATATTGTAAAAATGAACGGCTGAAAAAAGAAATTTTCGAATCTTAGCAACATGATACAAACACAAACATAGTTATGGTAAGTAGTAATTATTTGATGATAATTACTTTTGAAAAATGTTGACGTGCCGCAAAATTTTAATTGCAACATTTTATGGAAAAAAATAGGTACTTTACAATACTTTTTGTGCTCCCCATATGGGATCCCACATGCTATACACCCGCAGGGTTACTAAATTTTGCATGGCAATATTTCATGTAGGGTTCCTATATAGGGTTCCTATGCAGAAATCCTATATCATTTTTTGTAGCAGGGTAGTGTGGAACAGTTATTACTTTTAGGCAAATTTTTTGAAACTGAAGTTTTTTATGCATGCTTAAAAGCAACATCTTTACACATAAATAATCCATTTCCCTTTAATGTTTCAATCATATTTGTATAAATAAAAAATATTTGTATAAACACAATTAAAAATCATAAATATAAACGACAAACAACAGCGTATTTTACATCAAATAAAATAAATTGCTGCAAAGTAATTGAATACATGAAGATCTGATTAGTAAAATTAGTAAATTATTTATAAAGCGCATGATTTTATATTTTCATTTTGATCTATTTTTAATGTTCTTTCATTATCTTTCTTGCTATTTCTATAATTAATTTTATTCAATGAAATTTATTGTTTTTTACGTAATGTAAGTAATGAAACTAATAAATAACTAATGTAACTATATATTTATTTGTTCGTTTTTTACATAACCAATCTACTTATTATTACCAGTATTTAAAACACATCTTTGCATTGATGTCATTATGCTATTGTTATATTGTATCATTTCATGCTAAATTGTGCAAATCAAATTAAAAATAAATTGTATCCAAAATCGAATAAAACTGTTTCATTCATCGAACCATTATTGTAATTCGGCGCAAGAAACACCTCGACACTTTTCCTAAACTAACACTTCCTCTAAATCCACTTTCCTTTTTAATACAAATGCAATACCTGCGTGAAGAATTTCAAGCGAAACGTATATAATGTCTCGGGTAATTAGGTTTCCGAGAAACTAAACGTATATTGCAAAATAATTTTGGAAACTCATTTTGTTTTTGTTTAAACATTTATTAATTATCAGCAAATCAAATCTCAAAACAAAACAACCTAAAAAGCAGAAGAAAAGAAACCAAAATAACCTAAAATAAAATGTTGATATCTCATTTTGTTTCTGTATATTTTTTTCTTATTTGTTATATTTTTACGATTTGTTAATATATTCAAATTACAAACCAATTTACTGTAAGGACATATCTAAAAATATTTAACATTACTCAGCATTTCCAAATTCAAAAAATTTATTTTAAGCACATTTGCACGTTTAAAATGGTTTAAAAAAGTGGAAATTATATTTTAAATCACACTTTTTTACATTTTCGCCACATTTGACTCTCGAGCATTTTTCTTCAGAATCGCTCGGAAGTATCTCGCGGTGATTTCTGGGAAACGGTTTCTACGAAAGCGAATGAATGTGAACCATAAACCAATGGCTCAATGAAATGATTGTGGAAATGGCATTCATTTATTGATTTGAGAAGTAGGATTGATCTTTGTGTCGAAGTCGAAGCCTCTCTATAGAAATTATGGATAACATTTTCCAGTCGTTACACAATGGATTTTACTTCAAACAATACTTTCCATAAAGGAGTAGCGTAACCTCTGTGTCATACACTTCGAATATAATTAAATTTCCCTGCGATAATATTTAGTTATTGAGAAGCAAAGAAATATTTTTCTTATTAATTTACGATTATTTATTTAATGTTTATAATTTATTTATTGCTCAATTATTTAATTAATTTTTTCATGTAAGTTTCAATTATGTCAAAACGTTTGAAATTCTTCCGAAGTAATTATACTGAAGCTTAGTATTGAATTTTTTATTCAATTTTTTAACTTGAAATTGTTTTATGAAAAAATGTGACATTGATGCAACCATCGTAAACACGGGAATGCACAATGAAATATTCATGGGCTAAAAACTGAATAGATAATTATCGAGGAGTTATGCCTTATAAAATATGATTAACATTTTAAATCGACAATTGTATTAATGTAAATACTTTCCTTAAGAAACCGTGAAAATGCATTATGAATGCCAACGGCCTACAAACACTTTTTCCGCACATTTTATGAATTCTCCTGGTATTTCTTGCGTTTCCTTCGATATCATAAAATCAAATTTATCTTGTAATTAACGAAATCCTATCTCAGTTAGCTGAGTAAAAGCAAAACTTTTCCCATGTGAACTCGTAAATCATAGTAGCATTGTATCGCTTAAAAGTAATTGAATGAAGACATTTTTTTCATACAAGTGTCAGAAGTTAATGTCTTTTATCTTGTTTCATTTCATTTATTATGGTACATTTAGTTAATAATTGAAGAATTCATTTAAATAAAGATCAAGACATTTAAATAACGACCTTGACTTTACTGTGCGAAAAAGATTGTTTATCAGATGTAAATAGTTATTTCTTTACTAATTTTTTTGTAAACAAGCTTTGTTTACGATTTATTTTAATGTAAGAACTTTATTTACAATCTGTTTGTTTTTAAACATACTTAGTTTACATTATCCACATAATTTATTGTCAACGATCCTTTATTTACATATTTTTCGGTTGTAAACAAACCTTTATATATATTATTTTCAAACATAAACAATGTTAACAATTCTTTGTTTACAATATTGTAGTGAAAATATAAAAGATCGTAAATAAAGCTTGTTTCCACAAAAAATATGTAAACAAAGAGTTTTTGACGAGATAAACTTTACATAAATATTGACTGTAAACAACCTTTTATTTACATACGATATAATAATAAACTTTAGTCTATCTATTTTGAAGGTTAAAGAATTTTGTCCAAATGGGGTATGATACGGGACGGTTACTGGGTAAAACTTAGTTCAATTTTCAATATTTTTAACCTTTCGAAGATCTTCTCATTAAAACTACTAATGTGATCCAATACTTATAGTAGACATAAAAATTGTCCTCCTCTTAATTCTGGACACGAAGCGTCCGTGCATTAGAACGTGAGTACGTCAAGCATGCGCGATAGGACGAACCGCGGAGTCCTACGTAGGATCGCGTATCGCGTGCACCCAGTGCACATTGTTTAGCCATCAGAGACAGGCGGGACAGAGACAGAGTCGATGACAGAAGTAGCAGTACCGTTGCGATGCGTTGACACGCGATAATCTCGCGCTGGAATCTGTCTCATCGGCTATCGGGCAAGACCATTATGACATCACTAATAATGTCGTTACACTCGGAAGCTAGCTTACATTGGTCGCTCCCCGACTGGAAAGCAATCTCTAAAATAATGACAGCGCCGCTGATGGGATAAGTGCACGCTGACCGTAATTGAAATTTTAATGACTCGGTACGAGCTTGAACTCGAGCAATTCATTACGGCATCGTGTAGGCAAGGGTTCAGACATGAGAGTACTTGAGATGCTTAAATCTGAAGGGACATTCAAATTGGAGCAACTGAGAAACTCACCTTTTTTCAATTTGGTCAGGATCGTCAGGATTGTCAACTGGTCAGGATCGACAATTGGTCGAAATCGTCAAATGGTCAGGATCGTTAGTTGGTCAGGATTGTCAGTTGGTCATGATCGTTATTTGGTCAGAATCGTCAATTGGTCAGGATCGTTAGTTGGTCAGGATCGACAGTTGGTCACGATCGCCGTTTGGTCAGGATCGTAAATTGGTCAGGATCGTCAGTTGGTCAGGATCATCTGGATCCAGTCATCAGGATCCAGATGACTGGATCCTAATGATCCTGATCCTCAGGACCTGGGTTATGATCTGCGTCAGGATCTGGGTCAGGATCTTGGTCATCTAGTCTCCAACTGACGATCCATCAGTTGAGACTATCTGATCCGATGAAAGTGAGGTTAGGGAGCCTAGGGTAATAGAGTCTGGGGTCCCAAGACAGTCTTACGGCTGATCCGGTATAAAGAACTTTGGCACCTGGATCAGTCTGAGATTGACCCTGGGGAAGTGAGGTTAGGGAGTCCTCGGAATTCACCTGCTCGGAGAGAAAGTCTGGAGAGTCAAGGTAGAAGGAGTATCATCTCGCCTTCACCGAATCTGGAATCGTCGAGTTGGAAAAGTGGCCGAAAAGGACACCCACAGAGAAGCAACCACATGTACCGACAAAGAGCATCTGGAACCAGTTCTCCTAGACGTCTTAGCGATTAAGTTTTCCGCGAAGCCACCGCGATGGTACTTTTAGAGCGTCGTCCGACATTTTTTCCGCGAACCGAGAAGCCCCATTAGCGTGCTTTGTCAGCACATCAATGCCTAGATTTAGCAGCCATGACATTAACCCGACAACAATATCAATTACGGTAACCGTATCACGACATTTATGTGTCGTCGTATTTTCTCGGTCGCGAAAAAGTATGCCGAAAAATTACCATGCTCAACGGTGACTCGTCAGGTACTAACTGCTGTCCGCCAATATAACATGGAAACAGGCCGTTCTTTCATATTTATGTTTAGTCACCACGTGATGCATAGCTGGATTTTCACGAAATGCCAAGTTTGGTACCCGGAGAGATGACCGAGGAAAAATATTTTAACTTTTTCCACAGTAATTTTTCTGGGTAATTTTTTTAGAGTTATTGCAAGATGAAAAGATTCTTAAAGGTATTGCAGTTTGTTTGGTCTGAAACGGTTCGGGCCTTTTCACTACTGATCCGGGAGACTCGCGTTAACTGGAACAGTCGGACTTAACCGTAACGGACTGAAGGATGTTACGCGCGAAAGCATCCTCGGCCTCTCGTTTCTCGTTATCTGGTTACTCTCATGACTGCCACTCGTAACCACTTCCTTTACGAACGCCGCGGATTCGCGTAGATCACAGATACACGCGTTACCGTATTATCATCACGCGTGTCTGCTTAGCATTAAGGCAATTCGCAGCTGGTGTGGATTTTATAAATGAGCCAAGCCCGAACGTTATTGTGCGCGCGATTAATACGCAGACGGTATGTTTGGACAAGTGCGATTCAGCGACCGTAAAATGAGCCGTAATCGTGGTCACGGACCTTTTTTTCGTTATTTATCGCGCCATTGTACTTGCGTACCCGGAAACGATTTTCCAATCCAGATTTTCGAGGAAGTTCCAAGAATTATTGAATTATTTCTTGGAAGCATTCTCGAAATCCTCGAAAATGGAATTTTCGAGGCAATTCGAAGGATTTTCAAGGAACTTCTGGAAAGTCTGCAGGTTTTTCGTTGATACTTCCGATCATTATTGAAGAAATTCTATAATCCCCGGAAATTTCCTCCTTTAGTTTCAGTAATTGGTACGGAAAGATATACCCTTGCCTACGGAATGGCTTGATACCCTTTAAAAATATTAAAAAATGTAAAAACATAACCATATTAACAAAAATATCTTCGTAAACTTGTTTGTAGGGTTTGTAAACAAACGGGGTCGTCCAGGACGAATGATAGAAGGCGAAGAGGATAAGAACATTTTTTATATAAACCTTTATTAGAAGTACGCCACGATCGCTTACCTACTTTCCGCTTAACTTCCTAATATATGATTAAAAAATTAAAATAACAATAACGGCGAGGCTGTCATTGTCCGAACGGTAGTCTCACGAGCGTCGACAAGTTGCATCACGCATCGATTAGCATTTCCTGCGACGAACAATACCGCAATTTCACAAGACATGCCTTTTCGGGATGACTCTGCGTCGCGCTTCATCCCCACCGTCGTCCGAGATACGAAAACAACTGTAACCAATAAAACGCACCCATCCGATCATCGTGCCGAGCAATCTCGAATTTCACGCCGACTTCGTCCGATTTGCTGTACACAGATGGGGCTTAGATTAGGAGAGTAGTTGACTGGCAAGTTGCCTGTATTGAGTGAGAAGTGCTCAAGAAAGTTCAAAATATCTATATCATAATCCATTTATATCTTTGAATTAGACATTTAAAAAATTTGCGAAATTTTTCAAATGTGCTTTTCTCATTTAGTAACTTTGACACTTTCTATGGATAATTTAGAGTCTAAATGAACCACCGAAGGTAAATTCTAAACCGATTAAATTTTAAACCGGTTTTATCTACTAGCCTGAAAAGAATGCAAACTTGGACTATCCAAATTTGATTGATACAAACCTGGAATCAACTACCTCAAATCAACCAGTCTCTCTTTTCCATCTATATTGATGGGGTCATGAGAGCACTTTGATCCAAAAGATCTAGTAGAAGGCAAACCAGTCTTTCTTTCTTTGGGGTCTTGGATGCACTTCGACCTAGTAGATCTTTGTATCTCTTTTTTTGGCGCCCAACATGGGACCATCCATACACTTCCATCAAATTTCTACATTTTTTCCTTCCATCGTTCCTTCTAAATGCACCTTATCTTTCCTTATCTACGTTACCTCAAATCTGCACCAACCCTTCCCTCACCACTTCCATTCCAATTTCCCGCCATTTCTCCGTCGATACCGTCGCTCGCTATATCAGTCGATAACTCCCAATAAACCTGACCTTACGAAACCTTACCTGACCTTGCGTCCTTGAGTGGACAATCGGACTCATTAGGCATCGATAATTCAGCGGTAATCCGCACTGATAATAACAAAGCGTTCGACGTTGACAAGAATTTGTGGTAGGCGTAGCCGCGCCGTAATGGAGTATTATTTCGATCCCGTGAGATGCCGCATACCTAATGAACGGCGAACGCATGAGAGGCGTGACGGGTGAGCATCGCCCACGCCGAGCCTGTCGCTCGAAATGCGATATCGCATCATTTCGCTCGCTCGTAATGTTGCAGTAATAACAATATGTAGCAGGCCGGCTTCGATAACTCACGAGTAATGATCGGTCGCGGCGCAAATTGACGATGCTCCTACGGAGGGGTGGCTGACGCCAGATGCTTGATGTGCGGGGGTCTAGATGGACCCAGTTGTTTTGGTATCCGCCGAGGTATTGGGACGTTTCGATTGGGTTGGGTCAAGGTGACCTTGGGGAGAGGTGCACATCTTCCCAAGGTTTGTAAACAAGCTTTGTTTAGAGTGTCGCAGGATAGGTAAGACAGGGTATGGAGTATGCGAAAAGTAAAAGTCGCCTGTTGTGGGAGTATCAGATCGAGGGGATCTGATAGAAAAATTACGAAATTGTTGTACGTAAAGTTGCGCTGGAGCAATAGGCTGGGTGAATTTATTGTAGTACCTTATTGTTAAAAAAAATCGTTATGAGTTATGGCGGTTTTGATTTGATGAAGAGATTTTAGGTTAGATGAGTTGGAGGAAGGTATGACTAAGTACTCTGAAATGTTTAATCTGTTTATTTATTTAAGCTGAATTGGAATTGCGATTTAAAAAATTGAGAGGCATGCGATCCGATTTACATTTGTACACTTTCACTCAGAAAAGACAGGAAATTCCGATGAAAATCTATGCGAGCCGTGAGAATTTTCCGTGAGAATTACAGCAAATTCTTCTGCATCTTCGGTCGATAGTTCGTGGATTCCTCGGCGAAACAGTCGCAACAAATCACTCCATAAACGAGTACAATAAACAGTCTCTTTACTAATTTTCGAACAATCCTCGACGAAACTTTACTCCCCTTTGTCGAAGCTTTTACTTCAGTCCGCAAGTTATAAACACATGCACGACGTTGTAAAAGCGAAATTTTCACATTAATCGTCATTCACTCCTTCTCGTACTCTTTGTATGCAAATAAATCTTTGTTTACACGTTCAGGGGATGTAAACATTTCCTTGTTTACATACTTTTCGTCAGTAAACAAACTCTTTCTACGTAAACAAGTTTCTGTTTGTATTCTACCCGAATCAATCATATGTAAACAAACCTTGTTTACCTATCGTTTCAATGTAAACAAACCTTGTTTACATATCGTTTCAATGTAAACAAACCATGTTTACATATCGTTTCAATGTAAACAAACCGTGTTTACATATCGTTCCCATGTAAACAAAAAAATTGAAATCCCAAGGACTTTCACTCACTATTTCTCATACAACGCTAAATCACAAAAGTTTATCACATAACCTAACCCTATAATAAACATATTTCCTCGAAGAAAAATGTCCGTTGACAACGTGAGGGCTTATCACTCGTGCCAAACAATTTGTTAATTGTCCCGAGATCGCTGTCAACCTTTCGCCAAGCGACAAACGAGAATACCGGCCGGGGACTGGCGATAAGCGCCGCATTTCGATAAAAGCGCCCAGCCCGTATCGGCATGGTTTAGATCGGAATCGCTCGCGCATATCGGGGTCACCACTGGCGTTTTCTCGTGCGACCCGACCTCCTCGCGAGGGGTTAAGTTTCTTCTCGCTGTCGTATCCTGCGTCCGAGAAATTTCGCTAATGTCGTTTAATTAGGGGGGTTAACGTGCTCCACTTTCATGATAAAAGGTTACCCCCTCCTAGCGACTTTCTTCCTTATTGAATTATCCGCGAAACATGGCATTCCGGCGAGTTAATCGCGCCGGACAATGCGTCTTGTTGGCATAATCGCGCAGTTTGTCTATGCTAATTAGCCCGAGCTGATAGCCTTATCAGAGGCTCCGGTCGCAATTAAGTGTTAGGAGTGTACCACGTGGTAGTCGTTAAGACATTCCAGACTTAATTGAACGGGAACCCCGGATAAGGTGGAGGGATTGTAGGTTAGGATTTGGAAGGGGCGGTTCCTAACCTAGAATGGTCAAGGCCAACTTTTGGCCTCCCCACAAGTTGGTTCGTCTTCGGGAGACAGAGGGCAGAACTCGTCATCTGAGATTCTCTGCACCCCACCGAGGTCCAGTTTGGGCTTGTAAGGCAAGTCTGAGACCAGAATACCCTCTGTTGCTTGGTCGAAGTCGTAGGGGGCGTCCTCGTCGTCGTCGTCGTCCTCGTTCTCGAATTGCGAGAAGTCATAGTCTCGTGACCTTCTCGCGGATTTGAAGTCCGAGTCCGTGAGGGTTATGGTTTTCACCTTGCCGCGACGCTGCTTCGCCTTTTCGAGCGATTCCTCGATCTTTTTGGGTTGCCATTTGGGCTTGGAAGACCTGTAGTAGAGGTGGAAACAATTGGTTAGAGTTGTTGATTCATTTATGGCTAGATATTGAGTGTTCCTAGCGCTGTTTTAGAATAATGTTTGGTAGGATTTCAAACTACTCTACCTAGGTCTTCTCAGATGTTGATGGTGTATCTACGAAATCTTTCTCTACCTTCGAGAACCAGGTTGATTGACCTACTTCTCCTTATTTTTGTTATTTTTCTTGAAAAACAATACCATTCTACAGGTACTAAGAGAATTATTGTCACAAAGGTCAATAATTCTCGTACCTAACTTAAGAAAGTTACTGCAATAAAATCATCCCAGCACCACCATCCCTAATGCAGTCTAAGAAATTTTTTATTGGAGAATACTTCTCAATTTACGAACCGTGAGTCCTCTTAAACTAATTTCCCAACTAGTTGAAATACTTTCCAACAGCAATTCTCGCCATAACGACTCGATCTCGCGACACTGCGTGATCGATGATACATTTAGCCGTATAATTACTAGAGCGTGAACAAGCGTTACGGATATAGACTGGACGCAGCCTACGGAAGCTACTACGCCGAAACTCGTGTCTCTGATCACGGAACCTTGAGCGTTACGGTAACAATGACCTAGCGTCGATAGGCAGAAATAACTGGAATAACTCGGCACGAAGGTAACACGGTCACATTAGCGGAGATCTGCTCTCGGGTGACTCTGCTAAGTCGTCGTTTCCGATTGCGTAAGGCGATTCGCCTCCAAGTCATCGATTTGCGAATCGTTGTTATTGCGGCTGCGTTCCCGCGAGAAATTTAAGGCGACACGTCCCGGATACTTTAGATAAGAGGAGGGAGGCAAGTTTTATGCACTAGTGGTACCAACGTTGAAAAATTACAAGTGAAGGTATTGAAAAAGAAATTAAGGAATGGATATTTATTAGACATAAATAGGAGGAGGAGGGTAGAAAATTGGTTTTTGGTTTTTAAGAAGCGAGAGGCGTTATACACTAACTACAGTAAAAAAACAGTAAATGAAACAAATTAAAACTATTGCAGTTAAATTAAAGTTTCCCAGACATATACCCCTGAAACCATTACAACTTTCTTGATGTTCTCAAACCTCAATTCGCGTTTCCAACTCGTTTCTCGCGTATTTCATTGTGGACTGGATTACGCAACGCTTTATCATCTGTATCCGCTTTTACTTCTCTTTACGTAACCCTCGCTTTTCTCGAAGACCCTCGAATAAAGTTCTCATTAAAAAGGGGGGTGGGGTGGATGGACAGTTCGATCGGCTGAAAATTTTACGGTCGATAAATCTGGCAGCGAATTAGCGACTGATAACTAATTGTCGAGTGTTACGAGCCAATCGCGGCGTTTTATTTACGAGCGAGATCGTGCGACCCGGATCGTTAATTTAATGATACACTTTTTGCCGAGCTCGTGCAACATTTTTGTTCTTGCGCTTTTTGTTTGGCCGTATGTTAAGTTGCATCGGATATTTAATGCTGGGTAATTACGGAACGCGGGTATCATAACCGTCTTAATTACTCGGATTTTTTCTTCCTTACGGCCGACGCCGGGTTTCCGCGAAAGGAGGACATAGGCGGTGTTTTTCCCCGGACTAAGTTATGGTTAGAGTGATTGTCTCTAAGTGAGGTGTTTATTTCTCAGATTTCATAAGTGAAGTGGTAATGACTTTCGAGGCTGAATTAGTAGTCGAAAGGGGGGGGGGTTATGGTTTTTTATAGAATTGTAGAAGTTTCAGTACGAAGATTATTCAATTTACGAATTTGAAAAAAACAAAGTTCCTCTTTCTACTTCCACAGTCTACTTCTATTTACAATATCTACTAGCTGTACACACTGAAAAAAAATCTTGCAGGATCGCCAGACTTCCTGACAAATTTGCATGGTAAACAAAGTTAAAGCCATTTTTCGGTAGATAGGCTAACGATACCCATAAAACCAAATCATGTGATAGAACTCAACATAAGTGATTTCAACAGAAATTTTTTTCTGTGCACTACCCCTACCCCCAAACCACCCTTGATCCCAACCTCTTCGCAACCTCCTTCTGTTACCCCCTCTCCTTCTCCCCCTAAGAACCCCCCTCAACCGCCAATCATTAGCGACACATGCGTCCTACAATTATGCTTGGCACGTGACCGCTTACGGCTTCCGTGTCGCGCTTTCCGCGGCGTTGTCCTTGGTGGCGCCACCGTCGCGTCGAGTCCTGCCCTTATCGATCGTCGCGCCTCCGTACGCCGTTCCATGCGGCCACTCGTCGGTGGACCCCGGGCAGGGCTCTGCGGTACCGACCGCGGCCCTAGACTCTCGGTCGGTAAGTGGGCTGGCGGCTTTACCGACGTGGCCGGAATACGCTCGCAAATCCGCGCGGATCCGCGGATCGCGCGCCACCTCGTCGTGCAGGTACTTCTGGAACTGGTCCCGGAAGTAGTCATCGATTATGCGCCAGACGCTCTGACTGTACCAACCGAGAACGCCAAGGAGGAAGCAGCCGCGCAGGATGAAGCCGAGCATTTCGATTACCGATACTGTGCAGAGACCCCGATAGAAGAAGATGTATATTATACATATATTAGACGGATCTTTATACGTAAAATAGATATATACATATAATATACGTATATTATATATGTAATAGACATATGTAAAATTGATGTTCTAACAGGGGGGGGGGGGGCCTTAGTGGGAGAAAGGAAGGGTGGACATATAGAGATGTTTGAGATTGAAAGATGGTTTAGAGGTTAGAAGAAATGAAAGAGATGAGTGAAATTACTCTATATAGAAGTCCATATTAATAAACAAATCGGTTTAGAATTCGATATTGATGAAAAATCGGTATAGAATTCGATATCGATGAAAAAATCGATGTTGAAAACCATATTGATGTCGATATTGAGTTCGATACTGATGAAAAATCGTTATTGATTTCGATACGGATAAAGAAATTGAATTCGATATTGATGAAAAATCGGTATTGAAGTCGGTAATAATTTCGATATTGATGAAAAATCGATAGTGGATTCGATACTGGAATCGAAAAGTATTCCTTTTGATGGAAAAGGAACTCGCTTAAGGATGAAAGGATATTGTTTTTGGATAGAATGATTTACAATAAATGTTTTCTTCATTCCATAGCTTCAGTATGTTTTCAACATCAATTGATGCTCTTAACATGTTTAATCTTGCCAAATAAAGCCATTCATCCAAGAAATTCGTATTTTAAAAATCTCCTTGAAGTAAACGCGAAATTTATTTACAATAAAATTACGCATACCGCAAATAATGCATCCCAATTTTGCAAATTTAATTCAACTTTTATATTCTACTTTCCAAACATCGCGGAAAGGAAAACACAATTGCACAATAGACCTCAAAATAACGTATCCGACATATTTATATTATTTGCCATTCAACATCATGCCTACCTCTCTGCTACCTTATTATAAAACTCTAAACATTCGCAAAAGATTTTATGGTACTCTTTAATTCGTAAAAATGGACATACTTATTGCAAAATAGATTCATTTCGAGCATTAACAATTTCCAATAAATAGCGTTAAGTCCACTTCAATCGCGCGGAATAATCAGCCAATATTATGCGCTTTTCAGCAAATAAATATTATAATGCTGTTTTAAAAAATTGATATTAATCAATTTCAATCGTTGACATTTTCTGTACCATTGTGATGGGAAACAGGATGGTATAAATTGTATATGTATAAGTTTAGTATACATTGTATCGTTTTTGGAGTAATACGCGAATAGTCACAAAAATTTACAACAAAATAATGTATTTTCAAAATACTCTAAAGATACGCAAATTTATACTTAAATTAACGGAAATGACTCCTAAACATAGTTTACCTCTTGAGCGATGAGCGATTTAAAAAAATGTGTGTTATTATTGTTTTTATTAAAAAAAAACGCTAACTCCGTTGCAGCAGTCTTTCGACACCATCTTAAAAGGCATTTCTTAGAATGTGTATTGAACATATTATATTAGCAGATTATATTAAAAAATAAAAATTTAAAATTAAGTTACTTTGGCTAGAAAAAAGTGTGCTTTTGTCTCCCCAAATTTGTGTGCTCGAGGCATGTAATTTAGATAAGCGTTTTTTTGGTCACGTGTGCTTCTGTCCTCCAGCCATTTAAATGTATTAGTTCAGCATACGTCCGTCGAACTAATCTCTTAATAGGTAAATAATGAGATCGTAATCCGTTATTAATTGGCAAACAGCACGGCTGTTCGACACAGGGAAATTGTACATTTTTTCCAACCCGCCGACCTTTCGAAACGAGCCACGAATATCGCGATGTATTTGACGCAATTCGTTCCGGGAAAACAAACACTTTTTACGCCAAACACGAGCCATTGGCTCACGTGGATAACTAGCGTTATAAACGTTCTTAACATATCTGAAATTATCGATCAGCGCGGCGCTTTAATTAATTTCCTAATTATTCCATTGATTGGCCAATTATTGTATCATACCAAATGAAATAACGAATTAATTTAATTAGTTTACACATTGTTGTTTTCGACGTATGTCGGGTTAATACTTACTGTCAGGAGTGAATTGAGTGCATTTTTTTATGGCAGTAATTTGTACATTATACGAGTTTTTGGTAATCGAATGACGCGGCTGTTAAAACGCTCATTCTTTTGACATATTCGAGCCAACTTAATTTATATTGCCAATCGTACTTCAGTTCCACTTATCGACCAATTACCGGTATTCAATATTGGTTTGCAATATCCTGAAATAAGCAGGCGTTTTCAGGATCCTGAGAACGTCCAAAATTCTCTATTTGAGTCGTTGGTGTGAAATAGATTTCCCAAGACATAATATTGTTAATTAGTCGATTTATTATTTTAATTTCGAGCTTTAAATGGTACTGTAAGTATCTTTGAGTCGACTGAATTATAATATTGAATCAGTATTGAGTCATCGGTTAGATGAATGACTTAATTAATATCACCAGGTATCATATCTGAGTCAATACTGCAGAATGTGAGTTAGTATGCCGCGCGGAAAAATGGAAGTCTGGATCCTGATCGCAAGCCAGACTGTTGCCAGATTTTCTTTTTCAGCGGGGTACTAATACCCCCAAATCAATTCTGAAGAGTTTGTGTTGATATTTCAGATTTAAAGTCAGTATTTAAGATGGTGAGTCAGTATTGGATGAGTCAATATTGCAGACTTTGGGTCATTACTAGCGATTTCCGGTAAATACCGTAGTGTAAGTTAATACTAGAAACTTTAAGTCAGTACTAAAAACTTTGAGTCAAAACTAGTGAAATATCTGCCTATTATTTTATCAACACCATCTGGTAAATTTTTTGATGATTCACATTTTTTAAATTAATATCATCAGCAGGTATCATTAGTTGAGTTGATCAATACTGCTAATTATGAGTTAGTACTAGTGTCCCCAAATCAATACTTAAGAGTTTGTGTTGATATTTCAGATTTCAAGTTAGTATTCAAGACGGTGAGTCAGTATTAGATGCTGTGAGTCCATATTGCAAACTTTGAGTCATTACTAGCGATTTCCGGTAAATAGAGTAGTGTAAGTCAATACTAGAAACTTTGAGTCAGTACTAAAAACTTTGAGTCAAAACTAATGAAATATCAACATCAGGTAAAGCCTATTACATCTTATTCGTCCATAACCTCCCATCCATATGCAATCGGCTGGCAGATGGCGCAACTGACCTTGACCGAATTCTCGCCGATCCCGAATCACTCTTCGTCGTCCTCGGTGCCAAAGAAAAAGTCCTTCAGAATTGCGTACCCCTGCTGCATACTGGGCCAGGCTATCGTGACGAATATCAATAGCGAATTAGCAATCACGAATAGCCGCATCATGTCAACACCCTCGTTGGACTGCAGCCATGCTGAAAAGCCCTGATTGTCGGAGTCGTCGTCCAGAGGGGCCGGCTTCTTCGATTTGTCCTCCTCCTCTTTCGGTGGCTCCTTCTCGCACCTCTTGCCCCGTGGCTCCCGCTTCCCCATGGTCAACCCCTCTACTCGCTCATCTGGAAAATAAACATCACTCGATGAGGCGGGATGCACACTAAACGACGAAATGTCCCACGTGACGAATGTCGGAATTGTTTGAGTCAAACATTTCAGGGGAGTGGGTGGAATTCGGGAGAAATTAGAGGGAAAAGCATATTTTAGTATTGTACTGAGTTCGTAGTTAAATTTCTTATTGTTCTATGAAAGCATATAAGTTAGAATTTTTATTTTTACTTAAGTCAGTATATGAATTATTATTAAGTCAATAGTTCATTTAGACTGGAGTCATTATTGGACTGAGTACTTGAGTTACTTTGAGTTATTGGAGTTACTATGAGTTACTTGAGTTACTATGAGTTACCTGAGATACTATGAGTTATATGAGTAATTTGAGTTACTATGAGTTATTTGAGTCAAAGCTTAAGTACTTGAGTCAATATGACCTGAGACCATATGACCTGAATTACATTGTTTGGATCAGTTTCATAACATAACACTATTTATATTCGTCAGCATATAAGTCAATACTTGCAGTACTGAGTTAGTACTTACAACTGATTGTTAGTAAGTTATATTCATAGATTATTTAATTAGTATATAATCTTGTATATAATGTTGGGATTGAGTCAATACACGGATTATTATTGATTTGACATTAACAGTAGTATGATTGTGAGTCAGTCTTATCAGTTGACTTGCAATAACAATATTAGTTATGAGTATTCACTAGTATTGAGTCAACGGTGCAAGTCAACGCCGTAAGTCAATTTTATTGAATATCGTAACCACCAAACGGTAATTACCATCAGACTGCCGATCGAAACAGCAAGGCAGTTACAGAAAATATAACATTTCAGCGAAACAATACAAGTGGCGGGAAAATGGAGCGCTCTCCATTTTCCGGAATAGAACGCAAAAATACGCGAGGAACGGTTCTATTCATCGCGATATAACGTTCCGATCGCTGAATGGACGGTTTTGCTGTACAACAATTCATGGCCGTTATTTAAAAAAAACATTTTTTTTTGTTATTCCGACAACAATAACTTCGCCGTCGAACGAACGAACAAGATTTCGGACGTCGAATCCGGCGGAATCACGGCGAAATTGATATTCATTAAAGCGCGGAACTTGACTAATGATTTATACGTGTCTTCACGGCGTTCGAGAAACGTAACAGGCGGGGTCGTTATCCCCGTGAAATATGTGACGTAAAATCGAACGCGCGACTCAAAAGTGCCGCTATTGAAATCTCTATCAAGGATAATCATTTTTTTGCAAGTCACTCGTTCGGCGATCGTTAGACGACTCGGTAAAAAGTTTTATATATAGGTGCTTCTTGTGGTTACGTTGAATCGTCGATTATACTGGCGAGAATAGTATATTTAGGATTCGTTAGTGTGAAAGATTTTTATTGTAGTGTAAAAGAGAATGTAGTATCAGTATTGGAAAAATAATCGTTTAATTGCGTTAACTGTATTGACTTGAAAAAAGGCATTATTACCATGAGTCAAATCAGTATGAATCAGTGTTGACTCAATCTTGAATTACTGATTCTACACTTGTTGGGACTAGTACTGATTGTATACATCCTGAAACTAGTATTTAATACTAGTTTCAGTCAAAATTAGTGCTGAGTCGACGGGTAAATTAGTATCGATGGATTTAATCACTCAATGAGTCATTAGTATTGAACATTTTTTATTGCAATTTCTAGTCAATACTACCACAACTTCCTGAGTACGAGAAAATTCGGACGCACAAAAATTCATACTAGTTAAAGCTTTGACTCATCCTCAACCATTATGATTTGGATGAGTCAATACTAGTGATAATCGAAAACTTCATCCCGAAATTGATCTTTGAAAGCAATTTTGATGTTATCTCACGGCGGGACAATTTTCCGGTCAATTAAAAGATTGGATCTTTCGACTGGGTTCCATGACGCGGCAGTTATTGTCATGCAATTCGTCGTCGTCGATCGTCCGATTAGCAAATTGTGCCGTCAAAAATGAAACGCCACTTAACAACTGCTCGCGCGCGACATGATTTGTGTAATTAAATTGTGTTTACACTGCCTTAACGATTATGCTCCGTTACGCGCGATGCAATTTTCATTCAGCGGGCTTTACATTTGACGCGCGGTCAGCGCTGTAATTATTGAAGCCAACGCATATATTGAATCACGCGCGTATCGTAACGTAAACAACGTAAACACGCGTTTCGCGCATATTAATTTTTGCATATTGTTACAAGCTCGCAGCAATCTGCGGCGTTATTATGTCGAGCTTAACTTTTTTTAACTTTGTAACTTTTAGTAAATTACCTTATGTTAACTTTCAAATATGTAGGTAAAAATATGTAGGTAAAAAAGTTTTCACATATTTCTTCCACACATATGGCATAAATTACATACATAGTTGCATATATGTTACTAGTATGGATACGTGTACTTTTCAGAATAAAAGGTATCATTTTTCCACATCGTTTTGGGTAGTTATGTTAAGTTTTATTTTCTTTACTATGATATCTTGGGAAGAGTGGGGATGGGGGCGTGGCTTCGATTTAGTAACCGTTAACGCGCGAAAATAAGCTGAATAAATCATTTTTGATAATGCGACATAAAAGCGCATTGTTTGCCGCGGCGAGCTGTCGACACTTTGTCTTTGCGCGACGTTATTTAAAATGAATGGCGCTTTGACCGGCTGGCTATTTTATTGTGGCTATTGTCGCACCCTGATTAGGCGACTGCATTGTCAGAGCTAGGGGCGACTGCGATTTAGCGCGAATTATTAATGATGGCGCCACTGTCGTTAAAATACTTAGCACCGAGTTGTTTCGGGATTCTTTCGAGACTTCGGTGCGTTTAGATACATTCTGAAGGATTTATACATTTATAAGGATTTATACACTTTATTACTATATTCACCTTGTGATGACCCTAATAAAATTAATACTACTTTGGCCAATACTTGTAATCTCCCAATACCAATATAACTCAAACCTCCTAACCTCAAATACCCTCGTCTTAGAACTTCCTGATTGTTCACAATAAATAACTAATAATCAACTAGTTTCAAAGACACATTACTATGACCTCAATACTTGTAATGACCACATCAATACCTCATTGAATCCTTCCCAAACCTCCTCCACCCGACCTACTTTTCACCCATCGACTCGCCGATAAATTCCTTTGCAAATCTAATTCAAAGCCGACCAGAGGTAACAACACTCGAAACCATCTGCGACAGCGAGATAGCGTTCGTTTCGGACCGGATACGGCCGGGTATCGTCGCGCTGCAAGACCCGCGAAACGCGCGCAATTGGAGCGAGATAGATCGCGGCATTGTGTGACCCAGGCTGGCTGGCGCTCGGCTGATAAGCCGGGGGCTTTTCTGTTTCGCCGGCTGACGCTGGCAACGGCCGCCCGCAGATCGCTGCTCTTGGCACCGTCGCGACCATTGACAGAGCGCGAAGTTCATTGTCACGCCGAGCCGAATCGCGCTGGCTATTAAAACAGCTTATTTGTGACCCCTTTCGACGACACGGGCCTTTGTTCGGGCGCTGCAGTTGTTGGGACATTTTAATTAAATTTACGCGGCAATTAAGAGGGTGCATTTTGTCGGCGAGGGGAAAGAGATTTTGATTGGACGAAGGTTTCGGGGGTTGGAAGGGGTGGGTGGTGTTGATGTTGGGTTGAAGGGGTGGTGGGGAGTGAGACAAAATAATACTCACTATTCTGACTCACTCAAAATAGTACTTCATAATTGCTGGGCAAGGAATTATGACTCGAAAGATTGTGTGGTTGGGTAAGTTGTCTTGAGTCAAAGTACTATTGACTCAAAATTTAATTGACTTAAAACTTAGTGGAATTGGATGAATCAGTGGGATTTGTGTTGATTCAAAATATTGACTTAACTGGCTTTGAGTTACATTGACTCAACAATTGGGGGGGGGGGTGTAGATGATTAAGTGCGATTGTTATGAAGATTAAGTAGTGTTTACTTTGAATTATATTGACTCAAAAACTTGTTTTTGAGTCAATATAATTTGAATTAAATTGACTCAAAAAAAGTTTTTGAGTAAATTCAAAGGTTGAATCAATGGGATTTTAATGGAGTTGAGATAGTATTGCACTTAAATTATATTTACTCGTAGGATTGCATTCAAACTATTTTTACATTAAGGTTTATTACGAATTTAAATTATAATTCATTTGGAGTTATAATGACTCAACAATTAATGAGGTCAATATAATGTTAAGTATAACTAATTTATACGCAAAGAGAAAAAACGTCGCGTGTTAGCTACGGGCCGTAGCTAAATTTTGGCCTAGCATTAAAATGAAGTTAATGCAGCTACAGTGTAACGCTAGGCCAGCTACACTGTAGCTGCAGTAACTCCATTATAACGCTAGGCAAAAATTTAGCTACGGTCTTTTCTCTCAGTGTACTTAACATTATATTGACTAAAAAAATTAGTACAGTTGCGTAGTCAATATAACTTGAGTTAACGTATCACATAAAATGAATGAGAAATATTAAATTTCCTAAAATTGTGATCCAGCTGCTCAAAACATATTGTAATTAATGTATAAGTCGGTTCTTTTCTAATGAAATTTGCCCGCAAAATCGAAAAGATCATGTTTGAATACCACGTAATATACTCTTATTTTTCATAAATTGTAATTCATAAATTGCATTAAAATTTCCTCTGAGTATTATGAATTGTAATGAGACGTAAAAACATTAAAATTAATAAAGAATGTGTAATAATAATGAAATTACATTTACCAGAGGTAATAACTATTTCGAGTATTTTATCACCTAATCTACAATTGTACAATTATAAGCTGTCGTTAAAATAGAATTTTCCACAATTTCGTATTCACTTCAGAAAACCCTTCATGTACTGTTTTCTCAATATTTACGTACCTATATTCATATCTGAAAAAAATGTATGTAATAATTTTGGATGCGATAATTAAAATTTTATTCTGAGGTTCATACTAATTATGATTCTAAAGTTGGTCTACAATAGAACTCACCCTGCAATGTTACTGACTCATTAAAAATCGAGTAAAAAAATCTCAGTTATTTAACTACACTATTATCAATATTTGCTAATTTCGTTATTATTAGAACCTAGATCAATACGATTTCCAGTGTCTCTCATACAGTTTATATCATTCTTAAAAAATTATAGCATCAGTAACCTTCAGTATTAGTCGTCACATAATTAATACAAGTTTTACTCCAAAACTTGTACTTGTATTCAGTACTAGCAAACGCTCCAACAAATTCCATGCTTGAAGGTATCGAATTACCGTGATTTTTTAACTGATACTAATCATGGTTCGACCGCGTTTAGAGCTCATGAAAAGCGGATTTCACCATTGAATATTCTGAACATAATGACATAATAATATCGTAGTAACCCCCCACGCATTTGACATTTGTCGCCGAGCCCTACGGTTACATGTTTTTCTGCGGATTAAGCACAGAATGACGTTACATACATCGCGGTGAATGATCCGCTTTGGCGCATTTTATTTAACACAATAGCTGGTAAAATTTTATCATTTTTGTGGGTCTTCAAATATTGATTTTGCAAACGTAATGCGATTCGCATTTCAATGCATTTTTAACAGCTAGTTTGCCACGCAAAGTTGGTGTTCTCGGGACCAAGATTACTTTATAATTACAAAAATTTTATTATCGATAACAACAATTAACATTTTATATAATACAAGTAATCAAGAGTACTTACTAGTATATTTGTCGAAACGTAACTGAATTTTATTTGAAGTGCAAATCGCAATTTAAAGTTATGGTAAAAAATCGGAGCATTTTTAACAGCTAGTTCGCCACGCAAAGTTCGTGTTATCGGGACCAAGATTACTTTATAATTACAATAATTTGATTATCAATAATTACAATTATTAACATTTTAGATAATACAAGTTGTCAAGAGTACCTACTAGTACATTTGTCGAAACGTAACTAAATTTTATTTGAAGTGCAAATTTAAAGTTATGGTAACAAAACGGAGTGGTTTATTGAAGCTTAGATTTATAAATGAGTATCTATTTTTATGTGTCAACTACTATTGACTCATAAGTCAATTTAGTTACTTTTGACTCATGAGTCAGTTCAGTTACTATTGACTCATGAGTTAATTCTGTTACTATTGACTTATGAGTCATTCAATGACTCATAAGTCAATAACATAATCAATGACTCATAGTAAATAGTGAAAACACTAGATCAATGAGTATGACCACAATAAAGCTGACTCTTCTGCAATACTTATATATTGCGGACTAACACATATACAGTAAAATTCAAATCTACTATCAGTCTACCTTTTTTGGCTTGAAAACAAATTTAACCGTCAGTTTAAAATTCCATACATTATGCAAAATCAAAATAAACATTGTCAACCGTTTTCACAATTTCACATCGCAACTTCTAATTTCGCAATTTCAAATTTACACTCTATTTACTCTCGGGGAAAGCATTTTTATCCGACACAGGTCGCCTCTGCGTTTGAACAATTTATCAGTACTTGGCTACAAAAACTCGCCGAATTAAAATACACGCTAAGTAGCCCGAAACGTGATTTCTTTTTTGAACGCCCAGCCGGTCTTTGCGCCAGGTTCACACGAATCGAGCGGCACTTAATTAATCCGCGCGCCTGTTTGAGTCGCATTTTTGTCCGAAAGAAAGGGTTAAATTGTACGACCCGCTTGCTTATCCTATCACTTTTTTCCCTCGTCCTTTTTTCACTCTAATTAGTCGCGCGACATTTCCCGATCGCCGGTATTTTGTTGCCGGCGAAGTTTTTCGCGTAAAATAATCGCGTTTGAAATAGTTGCGCGAGATAGCGAAAAGTTTCGACGGGAAAAAAGTGCTAAGTGTTCGGTTCTTTCGCGGATATTTAATAAACAAGTTCTTTGGTACTTAACTGGTTGCGGTAAAAGTTCCGTGAGATGGATCGAGGTTTTAAATTGTTATCGCAAAGGGAAAATACAGTTGGAAAAACGGTGGATTGTTAGTATACTGAATTTTATAGTAACTGGTCGAGAACATTATTACAAAAAATTTGTTTCCAAATTGACCAATATTTGGGTTCACTTTCTCTTGAGTCACAAGTACTTCGAGTTCAAATTATTAATTTGACTGAGTCATAAGTATTTTAAATTCAAATCACTAAATAAATTGAGTCATACGTATTTTGAGTTAAAATGACTATATAGATTGAGTTAAGTATTTTGAGTTACATATTTCAAGTGACTGAATAGACTGACTCATAAGTATTTGATTTTAAATCGCTGAATTGATTGATTCATTAGAATTTTAAGATCAAATTACTGATGGAATCAAATCAATTAAATTTAAGGTCAATTATTTGTATCCATTGAGGCATATCGAGCGTAACATTCTTTCACAATTTGACTTAAATCAAATACTTTAAGACCATTTCGAGTCAAACAAGCAACTGTATTATTTTCAGATTTTACATTCAATTTTGAAATATTTCCATCATCGTGCATATGTCGAGTTTAAAACAAATTTTCTCTTGAAACTCTGTGAATTCGCGAGTTCATTTTGATCGCTTTGAAGTCAAATTTGCCTTCGAATGTTCGTCGTCAACTCCGAAATTGCGACTCCCTAAAACAGCGACTAACGGTTGAATTAGCTATCATACTTAAGTAGGACCACTAAACGTGCACTGGTTAAATTCGCCGCGAAATACGGCGCGTATTATCTAATATGATCACATTGCGTTGAGTGACGTGACACGATGGCGGTAAAATTTTACCATTGGGAGACGTCAAACGCACTGTCTCGCCGCTGACACACTGCACTGTTTCATTCGCGACAACCGCGTGCAATCGAATTTTATCATTAACTCGGAGCATCTCTCGTGGTACTTACCGAGAATTAATATTTCCGCGTGAGCGTACGTTACAACTTACGTTTAATTGCGTCTGCAGTTCGAGGGGCAAAATAAAATTACCGCTTTGAAAGTCGTCCAGCAAACCACGTTTATGGGTCGTAAAATAGATTACTTGAAAAGAAGAAATATCTGAAATTAATATATTCAGATGATTTTGAGTCAATGTTAAGTGAGTCAATAATTTGACTTAAACAATAAGTTTAAATACATAAGATAATTTATGTTTAGATTCGTAACTTTTGCTCATAAATATGAGAAATATGGGTAATGAGTCAACACTAGTATCGATTAATATTTTACAACTCGGTGACGTTTGATTTACTTTCGTTTTTCAATAATATTATGGCTGTGAATGAGTTAAATGGTATTGTTTAATACTAGTATCACTAACTAATACAAACTAGTATCAATGAAGGTTTTCCAGTTAGTTAAAAGTTAGTACATGAATGAGTCAAAACTAGTATTTATGACTATTTTCATGAACTATCAGTGATTGAATCAATAAATGAGTCGGAGTCAAAACGATTGTACAAAGATCAATACAGATTCACAAATTATCAATCTGTTAATACTTTAAAAACTAATGCTAGACTAAAAATTGGCTTGAAAATAGAACATTTACAACAAAAAAATCTCATTTGGTATCGATGAACACTAGTATGTTTAGTGAGTCAAAAGAAATATCTATAATTCAAATTACGATTACCTTAAACTCAATACTGAACTCACGAAACATTAATCTCTAAAATACAACTCAAACTAAATAAATATACACCAATTTTTTACCGATCAATACTAGCATCACTGACTCAAAACCAGTATGAAATAACAGTTTCGACCCCCAATACTCAATGAAAATGAATCTAACAATTACGATTGATACTCGAAATCAGTACTCCTGAAAGTACACACTCCCAGCCTTTACCTCGCAACAATGGCCCAAATCGTTTCCGCTTCTAAGAGTTCAATCAATTTGCGCGTCTCATGGCGAAACAGGTGAAACTGCAACTCAAATCTTTCCGCGTCAAAAAAAATGTTGAAACGTTGTTGCCGGCCTTGAATACTGCGTCAACTGAAAACTCGCTCGTTCGCGACTCGCGGATTTCTGCGCAATTCTACTTTCGCGGGGCTTCGCTTCTTAAGCTCGTTAGTGACCCCATAGCAGTGTCCAAAGAGTGCCGATACTTCAGTCGGTCATCAGTTAATAGGTCAAGAGCGGTGCGAAATTCGAGTCGAATTTCGAGCCGTCGAATTTCGCGTTGTTCGGGAGTGCAGCTAGGGAGTATTAACGATTCATTGATCCGCGACTTATATCGATGACTGCGCAATCGGATTGTTCGACGAAAGTGTGGTTAATGCACTGACGAACGGCGACGTAATTTATGGACGTTCGGCGCCGGCAAGTGGGGGTAATGCGATATCTATTGAAATATTTACGCGTAATCCGTTAACTGTTCGGACTGGGAAATTGAATACTGCGCCTGTAAGTTCGTTAAATTGGGAGAGTGGTGTGACCCGGATCCGGAGATCACGTCAGTTTTCGCGGGAGACTATTTTGAAATTCGGGCGATGCTGGACGTCAGAGGTACATGTACTTTTTACATTAGCTGGACTTCGAAAGATAATGAAGTATTTGAAACGGATTTTTCAGTGAGTGAAAAGCTTTTTGAATGAGTCAATATTAGGTTTAGACGTAACGAGTTAAACTTGTAGCAGTGTTAAGATATAGAATCGGTGTGAATCAGTATGAATGAGTTAGTATTCGCTGTAAATTAATGAGTCAACATCATAGAAATAACAATAAACACTAGTGTGAAATCACACTAATTAAATTATAATTATAATTAAATTAACTATAATTGGGTTACTAGTACCTGATCATAACTAGTTAGCAGTAGTTGTAAACATTAACAGTCATAAAGGCATATGTAACGATAGTTACATAGTATCAGTGTGAGTTGGATTAGTATCCGTATGAGTCAATATTAGCATGAAATACAGTAGGCCAAATAAGTGGAAGGAAAAAGATTCATTGCAAATATAATAAATCTATCTATGATTTTCAATTAGAAATTGTTTTTTCTTATATAGAGAGATTATATTCAGTTAACAGTTTACTAGTACTTAACATAAAGAGGTAAACTAGTACATGTAAAAGTCATCAGTATTAGTATAATTTTGAACTGAGAATTCGTATTATACTAATCAGTATATTATATTAATCAAATCAATACTAATCTAATCCGATTTTCTTCAACAAAAAGTCAGACAAGTATTTTGCGTACTAGTTACATAGCAAAATTAGTTATTTTTTTACTTTTCGACTAAAAATACTATCATACATTAAAGTATTTATGGATCAAAAACGACAAGCCAAATTCCAAAGTCGATGCAATGTAATCTCACCTCAACATACCTAAACCCACAGTACTAACCCCAGAAACTTGTCAGGAAAATCTAATTTTGAGCTCGTCAAAGTTGTTTATTTCATCATTGAACTTGCAATTTGTGAATGCAAATACATAAGTTGCCGGCCCCAAAAACTTGTTCCTCGAATCGCCGGACAAAAACGAAATATACGGTTATACCGAAACCCTGATTCATTCCGAAGCGGATGACAAAAAGCCAAACGTGCTCCGTCGGGCAAATTGCAAATTCGATTCGAAATTTGTTATTGTAAAAACGCCACGTCCCAAGTAGAGTTCCACAAGTTTCCCTGGCTGAATACACTAAGAACAAACACATTACCGTAACCCTTTCTGCGGCGCTGTATACCCATGTTAAGGGTTCCTAAAAATTCTAATCATTAAAAAAATACGACTTTGAGATTTTGAAACGAAAATTTACAAGAGAATTCAAAAAAACTCGTACGAATATAACGTTGAAACTCATTGTAAATTTCTAATCGACAGAAATATTTCGTGTATTGTATGAAACTTTCTATAGACATTCCCTATGAATTGTTATCTGCAATTCAGATATTTTCATGAAAAACCATTTCATCGATTCATTCTTTGCTGGAACCTTCAAAACGGGTACAGTTATAGTTGTTTGCAGATATAGGTATACTCGCTCGTGGGCCGCCTGATTAACAGCTGTTGATACTACAAATGGTCAGACAAACCAATAAACAATGCCGAGCGATTCGGTGATGCATAATTTATGACGTTAATTTATATCAAGCAGGCATTCTCGATAGCAGCAGATTGCTGACTGCGATGAATTGAAATTAGCCCGGAAACAATCTCTAGGCAATTATAGAACGGGTAAGATGTACTTGGTGTAATTTTAAGAACATACCTTGACAATATCGGGAAAATGGTATTTTTATTCATCTTTATATTTTTCAGAAAATTATTTGATAATTATTACTTTGGAGTCGGTAATTGTTACTTTTTAATCGGTAATAATTACCATTTGATCAGTAATTATTATTCGGTAATAATTACTATTTAATCGGTAATTATTACTAGTTATTCGGTAATAATTACCATTTGATCGGTAATTATTACTAGTCATTCGGTAATAATTACCATTTGATCTGTAATTATTACTATTTATTCGGTAATAATTACCATTCCTTCGGTAATTATTACTATTAAGTTAGTAATTATTACTATTTATTCGGTAATAATTACCATTCCGTCGTTAATTATTACTGTCAAGTTAGTAATTATTACCACTGAGATGGTTATTATTACCATTTGATCGGTAATTATTACGATTTATTCGGTAATAATTACCATTCCGTCAGTAATTATTACTATTAAGTTAGTAATTATTACCACTGATATTGGATATTATTACCATTCGTTCTGTAATTACAACCATTCACTTGGTAATGGTTACCCTTTAATTAGTTATTCCTATTATTCGGGAAGAGTGACTATAACTATTCGGATCATAGCTATATCGCTCAGTTGATAATTATTACCGTTCCAGAATAGTAACAATCTTCATCTTATTCAATGGAAATTTGCAAACTTAGATTCCCTTAATTTCTTCTAACTGTAGTATGGGACAATCCCAACTCAATTTTTATATCCCCGAAACATCACTACAATACACGCGACCGATTTCGTAAATTCCCCCTCAGAAGCCGCCACAGGCATCTTTACCCAGAGGGCGCTATTACCCGAGCCCATCACGCCGGAATGATTATTTTATCGACACTTCCCTCCACGTCTGATAAACCGTCTGTATAATACATGTCGCGGCGCAACTTGAACGCACCCCTCGAACCCTTTAATTAGAATCTTCCCCCTCCTTTCTCTCCGCGGATCCCGCGAAAAACTCGACGCGATAATGGAAATTGACTTTTAATTGTCGCGGAGATGAATCCCGTTGGGAATGCGACAATCTTGGCGGATTATCCGGCAATGTCGGACGATCATCACCCGGAACTTTCTTCCAAGAATTTATATTGGCTGCTTCCAATGGGGAGAGGGGAAGAGGGACCGTAATTGATTGTTCTAACAGTCGATAATGGTCGGGGTTGGACTGCAATCATAAAATTTGTAACGGGGGACGAAGCAAGGTCGGGGCTGCGTTCAGAAAGTTTGAGTTGGCGATCGGGTCGAAAGAATCGTCGAGGTTGTGGAAAAAAGGAATGGACCGCGATTGACAATTGATCGGTCCGCGAAACTACCCAGGAAGCCGCGAAGCGGAGGTCGGAGGTCACACGGCTGGGTCGTAAATTGCCGGGTCGACGGAACTCTGAACGTAGCCGAACGAAAATTTAATTTCGCGCGGGTATCGAAAAGAGATTTAGTTGGCGGCGGTGCATAGATAATGCCGCTTGTTACGTACCGCGAAGACACCGGGAGATAGTTTTTTAGCATAAAAATGCGCTTGACGCTGGGTAGGGATTCTGTACCTTGAGGGAACCTTGAGAGATAGAAAAACATCGAAAAGTTGGAAAGATTTTTTTTTCTTTTGGATTCCATATCCCTTGTAGAATGATGTGATTACCACTCGAGAGTAGTAAGTGCAACTAGTTGGATGCTTATTGTTATCATTGAAGGGTAATAATTACGATTTACTTAGAAATTATTACCATCCAATAAATTATGACCGTTTAGTTATTATTATTATTCGACATAGTAAACATAAGTATGCAGATTATATTTGATTCCAGTTAGGGCCAGAAATTTTCTTTTTAATTTTTTTTATCACACTTTTATACGGGCCTTCCAAAAATCGCAACTCAACATCAATACCACTCCGACCACGCTATAGACATCGCATAAATTTCGTCAAGACAAACTGCAAGACCAATTCATTCCAACGACGCTTAGTTAAGATGCATGGAACCGTTGCTCGCTAAAAGCGATACAACACATAACCTAAAATCAACGCGGCTCCAGCCCCCGACGCTGCAGACCCGAAGCAGCTATCTATAGCCGGCGAATCCCGTCGGGATTCCGCGCCGATCAATTCGGCGGCGAAATTTGCGCGCGAAACGAAAGCGGAGTCTCGCGACAGAATCGAATTAGTCCGTCGTTTCGAGGTAATTTCTGTACATAGTAATGCGACACCCGCCACGCCAAACAACCTCGATTTCAGCGCCCCCACTATTTTTTCCATCGCGAATCGTTCGCGATGGAAAAGGGTATAGTCAGTAAGTGTATGTGGGATTATATACCCTTATTATATATGGTATATAAGTGAATCACACATATACCCTCATTGTACATATGGGTGTATATGGTAAGTGAAAGGAGAAATAAATTGCTATCACATACTGCATCGTACTTAAGTGGTGAATTATCATCATCAAGTTATTTTTTGTGATTTATAAATGTACAAGGTCAAAATTGAGAGTGCTTCTCTAT
>JABFPB010000280.1:0-45224 GCA_022817645.1 Ceratoteleas bidentatus
TGCAAAAACTGCTTCGGCTTGGAGGCTGCAGTTTCCAAATCATGGACCATAATTTAATTAAAAAATACGTGATTGAAGAAGAAACTCAGCACTTTCATTTCCCCAAAACCGCAAATAAATAGCTCTTTTAGTTAGGCCAAAAATAATTATTGAAAATAGGTCATTTTTTGGGCCTCGAAAGGTATATACCCCCTTAAATTTAGATAAAAACATTATGTTCTAATCCTTTAAAACTATTTCATTTTAAGTTTACAATATTACTATGTTTATAAACTTAAATAAAACATTTTATTACATTTTAATTGTACAAGCTTAGACTTTATTTATATAAGATTCAATTTATATTCTCTTTTTAAAATAAAATCACACATAATGTCAATTTACACATGAAACTTATAACAAAATTTAATCTTTATATATTAATACACATAACATTAAAGTTAAATTCATACAGATTCTATGAAAATTTAAATTTTATAGATCAAAATTTATATATAATAAAAATCTAAGCTTTTGTATCCTATAAGTTTAATTCATAAACTTTTTTAACAATAAGATTAAGTGATTCAATACATAAACTTTAATCATAATTCACTACAATAAATCAAACATAAGCTTAATACATATGTTATACTTAAATGAGAATTAAATTTATCATTAAGTTTAAATTTTAATAAGTTGAACCCATAAATATCTGTAAATAAGAATTAAACTTATCATTTTAATTTCAAAATTTCAATCTTTTTAAGTTAATAGATATCAATACAAAAAATACAATAGTAATACATAAGGAATTTATGTATTACTTATAAATAAGAATTAAACTCATCGTTTTAATTCTTATTAATTATCCATATGTTGAATTTTAATCTTCATAAGTTCAATACATAAATAAAAATGAAAAATTATTACTTTGCCTTTAAGTAATAATTTTTTATGTATAGGAAATTATGTATTACTTAAGATGTCACATAAATATTTGTAAATAAGAATTAAACTTATTTATTATAAGTTAATACATATCTAAACATAAAATACAATTGTAATACATAAGGAATTTATAAAATAATAAGGATAACTCATTGCAATGCAAACTAGGGTGGATGCACCAGTGAATGGTCACTACCCAGTGAATGGTCAGTGCATTAGAATGACAAAGATAGACAATACGTTTTAAATGGGTGACTATTCACTGGTGCAAATCTTAGCTGACCATTCACTGGTGCCTTTACCCTATAACAAATTGTACTACACAAACAAATAATTCATATATCTTTTTTCATCATTTATACTGAAATTACAAAATATGTAACGTCGAAACACAAAGCGTTTTCTCGTTCCTTCTCTCCCCTCTCCCAGTTTCCATTCCAACAGTTTATGACCCGGGGCTTTTCCTATAAAAGACGAAGTTCTTCCTGGTCTAGTCACTCGCAGTACATCCTCCTAAGGATAGTCAAGAACTTGCCATTAGGCTACTCTTGAACGGAACCACAGCCATGAGGCTATACGTTTCCGGGATTATGTGTCACCCTGAGACCGCCATTAGGCGTCTCACATAAACCTCCAGGAATATCATCTACGGGTATTCATATAGAGACCGCCACCAGGCGACTCTTCAGAAGCCATCAGGCTCGAAAATACCTTCACCAAGTGTTCTTATAGAGACCGCCATTAGGCGGTCTCTAAAGAAGCCACCTAAAGCTTACCTGAAACTAATTCCTTTCCTCACTTCTACACTCCAATCACTTCTGCACCTTCCACTATTTCCGTAAGAACTAAAAAAATCATCCTTCCCTATTTACCTAACCCGCTCCATAACTTTTACTCCTTATCCTTAAAAAATATCTATCGGGAAATTCAATTAAACCCGAGGTATCACCACGTTCCTCGAGAACCATCACCTCCTACCTCTTATCACCACGTTCCTCGAGAACCATCACCTCCTACCTCTTATCACCACGTTCCTCGAGAACCATCACCTCCTACTTCTCCTGATAGAGAATCTTTCCCTTCACCAAATATCCCCTATTCACCTTCACTTTCCCATTTTTCCACATCACATAATTGTACCTTCGACACCCAAGCATTACATTCCATCCAGGACCCCACAATCCAAGGACAATCCACCATCCCCAGAACCACAACCTCCCAAAACTCCCACTATTTCTAATTCCCCATTACCCATTAACGCCCTATTCTCTTCACCTACTCTTTCTCCCCTCTTCAATACATTCATCTCTAAAGCCAAAAGTTGTCCCACTCCTAAGATAACAATCTCTACGAAAGGAAAAAGGGGAATTAAACGAAAACTGTACTTCGACGACGACGACGTTTTACAAATCAATTGTAGTGACCACGATTTAGAGTTATAAATAAACAAAAAATAACAGATTATTTACCAAGTATTCTTTATTTTAGTTTCCCATCCAAAATTTCATTAGGTTATAGCCATTATAACCTTCCTCGACGTAATAGAGGAAACTTAATAAATGAAAATACCTTACGAAGCTCAAATTGAGGAAGAAAACGAAGATTCAGACCCGGTCGAACAAATAGACGGGGTACTTCCGGAGCATCACCCGGACTCCTACAAAATTCTTCTGTAATCTTTCTGTTACACCAACTGTTCATCAAGAGGGTTATATTTCTTCCATATAGCCCAAAAGTTAACTTGTTCCTCTTGCGTCTCACTCCTACCATCGAGAGTACAAGAATTTTTTATAAAACTTTCCGGTTGGCACACGATCTTTCCTTCGAAAAGAGAAAATACTGATTGTGATATCTGTGGAATCGAATTACTGAAAGAAAGCCCGCGAAAAACTGTCGAGAGTGTATAGAGGAATTTTTAGAAAACGAATCTAAACTAAAACAAGGAAAAGAAATAGTGGTTATTACACGCTGGTAAATCTTGCTTTTAACAATGTCACAAAACAATGAACAATAGTAGTCGTCCATTAACTCGAAGTCAATTAAGCGAATTATCTAAAGAAGACGCTGAGCAAATCTTGGATTTGCAACAATTTTTTAAGAGTAAAACACTCTCTAGATCTCCTGAAAAAAGGTCTTTTCTCGATTCCAACTGTAGTTCCTCTAACTCACAAGGAAACGACCAAATTAACAACGAAAATAACAATCCCAATAGCAGACTCAATACCGAAAACGATAATCCCAATAACGAAATCGTTGATAACGTACACGGAGAAATCAACAATATCAACCCCGAACCAATCAACATGGCACAATTCATTAAACCGCGAGACGCTTCCAACATGGTTCCAATTTTCAAAATAAATTGTCAAAATAAATTTTGGTATTAATTCCTCAAATGTCAAGTTAAAATTAAATCACATTCCTGTTCCAATGCGTGGGAGAAGTAGGCACTTCTCCCACGCACTCGTAAGGAAAAGTATCGTACTCTACTGGTGGGAGAAGTCGGCACTTCTCCCACGAGTGTGTGATTGGCCACGAGCGAAGCGAGTGGCCAATCAGACACGAGTAAAGTAATATACTATTAATGTTACTATATATGCCTGTAAATATTGTGGTATTTTGGTACAACATTTTTCGATATTGTAAAAACTTTTGAGGTTAGAAAGTTTTTACAATATCGGATGTTATCTTCGGGACATTTATATAACATACCGTACTTGCGTGCAATCGAACTCGAATTCGAACACCCTTCAAAATTATGCCAAAAAAAGTACTTCCTTCTTAACAATACTCCTTCGCCTTCTTGAATTCCAATAACCAAACTCTAAAACGGTAAATCAAATTAAAAATGCACGTGGAAATTCCGTAGGAGTTGGAGAAAATGGAAAAGCGAAACAGCATTAGCCGAATCGAATTTGCAGCGTTCGCTCAGTCCCGTAATAATTCCGCCCCGCCTTCGTTCGGTGCATTTGGTGCTTTTGGTGCGCGCACCACGGAATCCCTCGCTGAATATCCTCGGGCTCGGATTATCGCTCGCGAAATCCAACTAGCGAACTGTCTCGTCGCCTAACGGGCCCCGATCGCTAAACCAACGGCTTATTGATTTTTCACGCGGCGCCGCGTGTTTTTCCACTAATGCGTGGAAATTAGGGTCGATCGGGGGGCGTGTTTCCTCTTTCGTTTGCGCGAAACGCACGCCGTTCATTTACATCCTACGAGATACTTGCCTCGGCGTCGGCTCTGCAATCCGGGTTACGGGGTTATCAGCTTGTTTTCCCCGAGCTTGGGTTCCGATGGCTCGCATTCGGGTTTGCGAACGATCGTTCACGTCGCTCTGAAACGATGGTTCAGTCGAACGAACTGCCCGGTCGTTTAAACTTTCCAGTTCGGGCGATTCGTTCGCGAATTATCAGGTATTGAAATCGCGAGCTGGAGCGACGAGCGCGCCATCTTGGATAATGAGTTTTAGGAGTTGGGAAAGTCGAAAGTTGGAGATTTTAGAATGAAATTTGGGATGATGAATGTCAGTGATAGTCTAACGAGAAGTTCGGACAAATCGAAGATAAAAGATTTTGGTAAGATTTGTTTCGGAAATTGTGAGGTTGACGCCATCTTGGATAACAATTTTTCCGAGATAGGGATGTTAAGGTTGAAGATTTTTTAATGAAATTGAAGGTAATGAAATCTACGGTGAAAACCACAGATTTTCCAATAAATCTCAAGATGGTGACTGGTTCAGTGGTAACCTCTTCAGTTTTTCGATTTCATTAGATCGGGAAATCGCGAAAAGAGAAGAATATAGGGTCTGGAAGGAATCGATCATGGCGAGAGGTGTCGTTTTCATTCGGCATCGGGCTAATTAGAGCCATTATGTCGACGCGTGAAAATGTACACACGTGCACGTCAAGTTCCGAGATCTTAATCAGACCGCAAAACAAATGACCATTATTGTGTGGTGGCCCGGCATCATCGTTTGTATCGCCAAATCAGCTACCTGAACCAGCGCGTTAATTGCGTTCCGCCGCGTAACTAAATAACCCTTCTCATACCTCGGGCTTAACGTGACTAATCTTTCCGGGTGACAGAATATGGTCAACGGTAGATTATTCGATGTTTACATTTTTCATTCTTTTACTCGAATACTTGGCCAAAGAAAGACTGAAATATTTCATTTAAATATCTGGGAATTAAATGATTTAAATGTGTGAATTAAAGTATTCTTTAATATGAATAATTCTGAACACTGAATGAGAAGGTAGGCTTTTATAATATAAAAAATTTGTAATTATGGGCCAATAAGCTTTTCTATCTTATTAAAAATGAAAAAAAATATAATCTAAAATATTGAAATATATTAAACCATTGATTAATGTAGGTAATGCATTATCACAACTCGTACAACGCGTTTAGCCTGCGTGTTTTACGGTATAATACATTCTATTTCTGTATTTACAGGTCATTTTAAATGGAGCAATCTGTAACGACTGACATGTTGTGGTTGCAATTACAAGCACACATAACCACATTTCCTATGAAAAAGCTTAGTTCAAACAGGAACCTATTTCTGTAACCTCAAAGTACCTTCACTATTCAAATAAACAGATCCCACATTCTGCCAAATGAAATCCAGTTTTGAGTACAAGACTCGCGTTAGCCAAGCCGCTTATCCGCTTATGCAAGGCAGAGAGACATATCAAAACAGAAAGTTGAATAAAATAACAATCCGAAATTACGAAAAAGAGGGATTATAATCTTAACAGCAACACTTTGCCATTCTGATTTTCTGCCGTCGCCATCCAATTTTTAACAATTTGTCATAGAATCGAAAATCCATGCAAATCGAAGGGACATGCAAGAGAAGTCTCCCAATTAATATTAACACAATGAAAGCAGTTAATTTAATAAGGTGTTTTTTTGAAAATTAATTGTTTTATACATTTTGTTTAAAGTGTAATCTTTGCACGGTTCATCTTGAATAACGAAAAGCCTTTTAATTAAAAGGCAATGCTTTTGAGTGCTTTTCGTGGTTGCAATTCGAAAAGTCTCATTTTCAGACCAGCGGTGGAGAAGATCGCTGTTCAAAATGTTTTAAATATTTCCCAATTACAGATTTGAAGAGTTGACTTCTTTGTTGCCAATATAAATAATAAACTTTTCCTTCCGAACCACTGAAATAGAACTTGTTCAGAAGAAGTTATGAAGAACACATACGAAAAACAAATATTTACGCAACTAAATCTGAATCTATACCCGATTCTATAACATTATATTAAGATTATACTTTGAGAAAAACGGTAAAATTTTGGCTTCCAAACCTGAGCCGTTTTTATCAATAAAACTGCCTTGGTGAATCACCCTAAGGATTTTTAAAGAGTATAATTTAATTATTTTAATAGACCAACCAGAGCGAGATTCTGTGTTTGTGGCAGAATGTTGTCACCCACAAAGTGATACTCTGGAGCAATGAGATATGAAATCTGTGGTTTTGAGGAAAAACCAGATGTGACAGGTAATTCTGTGGTTTTGATGAAAAACCATTTGTGACAGTGTGTGACTGTCACACACTCGTGGGAGAAGTCCTCCTTCTCCCACTAGTAAAGTAATATACTATTTCGTCACTCGTGGAGGGAAACGCCACTTTTCTCTCTTGGGAGATTTCGAAAAGTGGCTTTCTTCCCTCCCTCGTGACGTAAAATATGGTTTGCACCACGGGAGATGAACGGAAATACGTTATCCTTGCGATTACAAACCTCGCCTTCGGCTTGTAAACTTGGCAAGGGAAACGGAATTCCCCGTTCAATCTCCCTTGGGGCAAAAAAAAAACTTAATCAGAAAAAACGCCAAAAACGTCTTAAAATTATAAGTCATCATCTACCGAAAAATTCTCGATATATCGAATAAAATATATCAATACATGAATGAAATATATTAATATATTAACTATAAGAGGGCACGTCAGATAGCTGTCGGGGGTTTGAGTACACTGCAATAAATATGAGTTTTGGCGCGCAATGGTGAATTGAAAGTTGCTCTGCTGATTGGACGTGACCTTAAGGGCCCGCGACAATGCGCTGCAGAAATCGGACTTGGGATTGCGCTAATCCGGCTATCTCGCGTCGCGACGCAACTCGGGCGGCCAGCGGGATCGCCTAGCAACGGCGCCCCGCTCGGTGACGGCGCCGGCGTTGGCGTCGTTTGAGCGCGGCCGAATACCGCTCCCGTAGTTCCGCGCGCGCCAACCGAGCGTCCTCTCGGAGCAGCCGCGTCCCGGCCGACCGTTCAATTCAGTGCCTTGGTTCTTAGCGTTTTCTAACCGCCTCCTAGAGGGCGCACCCCCGGCCGCAGCGATGACCGACGACACTCCGAGCCGGACGCTGCAGCGACGGACCGATTGATCGCCGACATGGAGGCATGGAGTACCAGTGCGTGATCGTGTACACGGTGATCTCGCCCTCGACCACGCTCGCACACTCGATCCGACTGCAGCTGCAGAACGGCGCCGCGCAGGCTACCCCGCCGGGATGCGTCGCCTGGCTTAAGTCCTGGATCAAAAGGTCCGGCGCGTCCCGCTCAACGCATTGTTTTGTTGCGCGAGCGCGAATCTCCAGCATTTTCCAACGCCCGTTTATCAACAGCTGACAAATCCACTTTTCCAAATATTCTATTTTAGTGACAACGATCAAAGACTTAACAGTTGCTTCATTCAATCAAGGAAGAACAAAAAACTGCAATCTCCACTCCAACAGTATTGTTCAGTGCAAGCAGTTCAAAATCTTCAAAGTGAAATCAAAAGAATGCAATCTTAGAAATCTTCTGTTTGTCACAGTAACAAACAATTCCTGACAAATAATTCTGAATGCTTAAATTGAATGTCAACCGTAAGCTTTGTTTAAAGAAACTAGCAATGAATCGTTTACAAATGTTGGGCTGCGTAAGAATTCATGCCGGAACCTCTTTAATGTACAAACAAGTTTGTTATATATCTGAAAAAAGTTTCGTTGCGATAAGCAGTCGCTCGTAAAAGTAGTTCACTAGAGCAGAAAGTCTTACTTTTAAGACTAAGTTGAATATAGTCAAACAAATGTTGAAACCATTGAATACTGCACTCAAATTCACTTACACTTAACACAAAACTTATTAAGTGTAAATGAATCAACTTATTGTTCCAAAGTGGATGCTGTTCTGATCCGAGGATAACGTCATTGACACAACTTTGACAATTGAATTGTCAAGTGTTATTTATATTGTACCTGTCTTAAAGGTTGTTTATTCTAGACGAATCTTGTTTTCAGTATAGCCCGAATAAAATTATTTAATGAAGTTATTGAACTAAACTATACAAAAACTAATATAATTTATGTGTAATAGAATAGAAATTCGTGGTAATCAATTCACACTGCTGTCATTACAGGGTACAGTATAATTTTAACAATTCAGTTTTTTGTGACAAAACATTTTCTGATTCTAAAAACATAACCTACCAAGCTTCAAAAGCAAGAATTCAGTCATAGTAGCAAGCAATTTGTGGAAAAACAGCATAGAGCTAAGAAGAAGGCATGAATTCATCTTGTAATAGTGGAGCACCCTCATAATAATTACAGTAATTACAAACATTGCAATTAACACATGAATTCATATCCCCGTTTTACAGTTAGACAATTGTCTCGGTGTAACGAACTAAAAAAACATACATTCAGTATTATTTCAGAAAGCAATTCATGCAAAAATAGCAAAATGTTGTGATAAAAACATGAATCAATCTTGCAATAATAAGACATTCATGTCTTATTGTTATTATTGAAACATGAGTTTAACACCAATTTTTGCAGATTAAGTACTTTTGAATCCACTGAAGTGCAGTGAACAAATATTGACTCCGAATTAAAATCTAACACCAGAGACACAATTATTTAAAGATGCGTTGACACTTTTGAATATGCCCAAAAAAATCCTCAAACATCTTTTTGGAAATGTTTCCCATCTCATCATCGTTTTCCTCGTACCGTCTTACTATGAGCTTACTTAAAAAACATTAGCACATATTAAGTGAAAAATCAGTAACATTTATTATTCAAATAATTAATTTTACGATCTGTTTCGTCGGGTCAACTATCCGTTGATTTATGATATAGTTCACCCATTCTATTTCGCAGATTGAACAATACATTTCTCTTAGCACATCATGTAAAGTTAACTTGAAAGCATTGCAAATATACCGCCATCAAAATCTCGCAGTCCTTACATGAAACCACCCAACTGTGAAAACAACAGAAATGTGATATTCGCACAATATTTACATTGTTTTCATGCTGAATTTGCATTTCTTCCAGTACGGTTGAGTGAGAAAAATCATTTCTACGAAATCCGTTTCGTAGAGAAATAGTGATAACAGATATAGTGAAATAGTGAAAAATATTACAGAGATTGGGTTATTTAACACGAAACTCTGCTGTTAGTATAAGGAGAAAATTAGTAATTTGTACAATGTCTTTTTCAGTTAGTACAAGGTACCTTGAAAGTCTTGCGAATTAATGTTTTCAATGTTCGCTCTGAATTATATTTTTCATCACACGAGACGAGATATGAAGGTTCCAAAATACATAGTTTAAGTCATATCGTCTTATTTAAAGAGAATTAGGATAAAAGTTAATATTAATACAATAACTCCAGGTTAATAACTTTTTATGACTTCATCTCAAGTCGAATTATCCTGAATGGTATTTCGCTTTCTGAATTTATTATCTTTAAGGGAATGGCTACAATTTAATTTCGCTAAAAATCCCGAACTTATTTTGCAAAGCGCTGTACAAATATTGATTTTTGACCTGGTTTCTATGTGTATAAAGTATTTCCGTGCAACTTCGACTGTAAGTATTTCGGGATACGAATGGTCAATTCCTTTGATTTCGTCTCGATTGCTCGCAAATTTAGTGGATGAAAGTTTTTAAATTCCAATCGTCTCGAGAAACTCCCTTTTTTCGGACTTACGAGAACCACAACTGAAAACATATTTCACGTTGGCACCATTTTCCCAAACTGTTCTAAATGTTCACTTTCGGTAATTTTGTAATAAAAAGTCCGCAATTTAAATTACTCTAAGTTCAGTAAAAAGGCAAAACGCAGAATTTACATCTGTCGGAATGGAATTGCAATCGACTTTTACATTAATATCACTGAATTGCGAACCAACAATTTCGCGCCGAGCAGATTGTTTGTATTAATTAAACAAATGATGATTATGGCGGCATAATGGATGTTCTTTAATAAACGATGACTTGTCGGATATGGTAACAGACCAGCGTATAATTAAATTTTCAGAATACGAATAATTGAAATCACAATGAAAAGGAAATTACAAAAAAACATTCACATAATTTAATCAACTAAATCGCTGTAAAATATTTTGAAGTATAACAATTAATCAATCATAAAAAATCAATAAAATGCAGTATAAATAAATGATATAATAAAATTTGCAGAATACTCAGAGTTGAAATCTCAATTAGTAGCGGGAAAAGACAAAAAGATAAACTAAATCACTGTAAAATAAAATAAATATTCGAAAGCCATAATTTAATACTCGCAATTTGGTATCTCGCTCAGTTAATTGATTACTTAAACCGACACCGAATACAATATTGCAGCTGATGATCAATAGTACAAAACGAATACGTGATCGAGACTGAAAATTGATTATCGAGGAGCCTTCGGTGTTTCAAAATCAAATCAATTTGGACTCGTTTAGCAGGCAACCAAATTGCAATAACTCGTTAATTATTCAAGCCAATTGGCCTCTGAACGCGAATTGAAAATAAAACAGTCGAACGGCTGTCCCCGCTTGTTTTAGTTACAACGATTATTTGCGACGCGTTACATATTTTAATTCGGCCACTCAGTCACTTCGTCTAATCAATCTCTAAACGACTTTTGCGCGCGAACTTGACTCGATTTCCATTAAGTTAATGTAACTGAAACCGCGCCACGTATGCATCTGATAACGCGTAGATGCATCTAATCGAAGCACCAAACTGTTTGGTCGTCGACCAAACAGTTTGGCTGAAAAGTAAATTGTATTAAAGTTTTCTCGAATTTTAGCACATTTTTTTGTACTATGTATCAATTGAGAAAATATGAAAACTGCAAAAAATGGATAGTACTGTATAGAGAAAAACTGGATTTAAAAAACAGCATTTATTTGAAGGGTCTTGGAGTACGTAGCATTTTCTCTATGGTATGGTAAGATTTACTTTGAATTTGGACCATTTTAAACAAAATGTTATTGTATATGGTTTGGTTTTGTAAGGAGAAGGGGTTGAAATATTAACAGCGGCTTGTCAAGTGCCGCGAATTATAATCTCAACAATGGTTCTGGCATTGCGAAGGACGAGGCCACGCAAAACTGCGACCTGAAATAATAAAGATAAACGGGTGGTGCGCGAGTTGCCGCTGAGTGATATCAATAATTTTGCTCTAATTGGCCATTGAGAAGAAGGAATGCGGCGTTTGTCTTTGATCATAGTGTTTGCGCATTCTACTTTATGCAATTGGTAAATTTATCGGCGAAAAGGCCTACTGTAAAAATACAACTCTTTTGACGGCAGTATAACTGAGAAATTACGAGTTGGGAGCAACTTTCTGTATATTCATAGATTTTTATGTATAATTAAATGCGTGAGTCGTAAAAGCGCATTGAAATTGTTGAATAAACCAGCAGGCGATAGTTGAAAATGTAATTAATAAAATGAATTGCATGGCTACACTGAAAAAAGTCTTGCGGGATCGACCAGACTTCCTGTCAAATTTGCAGATTAAGACTTGATATAATCACACGACAAAACATTGTTGTATCAATAAGCCTAGTCCTGGGAAAATCATAGGACTGGCCTGTAACCGTCACAAGCCTGCAAGATTGTTGATGCTACAGTCTTAACAAGCATAGGGATATAACATGAAAGTCCTGCGTTGTTGACATGATAAGCTAATGAAAACTACAAAACCAAATCATGTGGCGGCACTCAATAGTCGGACAGTGAACTCGACAAGACTATTTTTTCCGTGTAAAAGTTGTATTTATTGCTGGTGTAAAGTTGTTAACCGTTTAGCCGTCATTTTTCTTTCGAAATTTTCAGATTGTGATTGAGAATAAAATGTTACAAATTAACATTTGTAACATCTGTTTCAAATTTGTTACAAAACAGATTTGCAAGAGAAGTATTGATTATTCAATGAACATTTTATAAAAGTAAGCAACAATTTCAACTCTCCAGAAAATAATTCTGGAAGTTTATAGCGGTACAAAATATTCCAGGAAATCTGTTAATATATACAATGAAATTTAGTAACTGATTGTAACTTTAAACTTAAAGTATTATATGTTTTAAATTACTAATGTTGTTTTGGGTAAAAAATTGTCTGGTAAGGCTGTCAGAAAAAAAGATTACGAATATTGCAAGTAAGAAAATAACAGTTGGGAATTCATAAAATGTTTTCAGTATAATTTTATCGACTTAGGAAACAGTTCAATTTCACCATCGTAATAAAACTGATCGTTTCACATAAACCAGCGCCATTTAAATCAAGCAATTAATTTTACAACGATTTCGTGAATAATTGATGCGAAATCATGATGAACGACATTTTTAACATTGTCGATCTCCGATAACCCGGTCGACAATTTCCGCGAAAATATTTTATATCAAAACCGCTCACTAGAATATATCAAACAGTTATTTACAGTGTATTATAATAGTAAAAAGGGAAATACCCACAAAATCCACTTATTTTCTGAGTAACTCATTTAAATATAAAAAAATATTGATTGTTTTCTAAAATAATTATTATGTAAATGCAGGCGATTTTCAGTTTCAAAATGCACATATAGAGTACTTTTAATGTAATTACACGGAGAAAAAAGAATGTATTACTACGACAAAACAATTTGGTTGAAGCAATTTAATGGTGTCAAACCAAATATTTGGTAGGAGCAACAAAATTTTTTAGTTAGTTTGGACGGTTTGATCAGGCTCGGCTGTCGTCAACAACCAAATACATTTGGTTGTCCATTTTTGCTTACTACAACCAAATAATTTGGTTGCTACAACCAAATCATTTGGTTCCTCCGACCACAACCTGATTACCAAAATATTTGGTTGTTCTAACCAAATCATTTGGTTGGCTAAAAATTATTTCGTTGTGATAACCAAAATTTGGTTGCCACAACCAAACATTTTTCTCCGTGTAAACTGTAAATTAAAGTAATATAAACCGTAATTCCAATCATCTTTATCGGTGATAATCTTTCAACGGATAGGAGATACAGGAAATACAAAAAATTGGGACACACATTGGTAGATTTTGATTCTGAAATTACCCATATAATCGGTTGCGCAATTTAAATGCAGTTTTACAGGCTGTTTTTATTTTGGTTCTCTTAATTATCAAACACGCTGTTTTGATCTACGATCGTCGCCGTCGGACTCTTAAAACGTTATTTACACTGTAAAATGTAATTTTATAGTACGGCCATCACGCCATTTTGCACTTTCATAAAAGTTCTTCCGCCAACAAAACGGCGCCTTTTTATTTCCACGCAATAGCGCCATTAAGTACAATCCGACTTCGAGGAATGAATCTCGAAGTTGAACCGCGGCAAGTTCCTTTCGAAAGGCAATTAAGATCGGGCCTGCGATTCCCTGGTATGTAAATATTTGACGATTCAAGAACTTCGGAGGTACCGAACCTTTCGTTGGTCCAATGGGGAGAGCGATTACGTGTTTAATCCGCTCTTATAATTTACATCGCGATACTTTGCGTTGTGGATTTTGAGAATGGTACCTGTACTAGGGAAAAAGACATTTTCATGCTTATCTGCTAAATGTGCGCGCACATAAGACGCTTCGCAAATTGCCCTCAACGCGCGGTTTTTAGGGGGTTTCTCGCGAGCGAACATAATTTCTGGTGTCCGAAGGATTCTTGTGTTATCTCGTTCTAGCGGTTCAGCGTCATAATGTGGAATCAGAGTACATTTTTTACATCGTCTCAACCGGAGTTAGACACTGTTTACAATCATATGAATTTCAGATGGATATATTCATTTCAAATATGTAAAAAGAGGAATAACAGTGTGAAGAAACTGGACTACTTGATTTGACAACAGCGTCCCTAGCTGAAGAATATATATTTCAAAAAATATGAAAAAAGAATCCTACATGTCGAAATAAAGTCTATAAGAAAATCTAATTATCATTATATTTTTTGAATTACACAGAGTTATGCAGACAATTTCTATTCCGTTGTCTGAAATAGTTAGAAAATATGCAACTTTTTGTGTGTATTTCGTAGGTTATTTCAAAGCTGCATTTTCATTACATTCCAATCCCCAAAATATTTTCCAAAATGTATTTAAATACTCGAATTCGAGTAACTTTTCATACTATGACCCTGACATGATTCTAAATATCACAGTTCTCGTAATTTCTTGAAATTTACAGCCTTTTAACCCCCGCTGTAAAAAAACGAAACCAAAAACCAGGGCACTTGAACTAAATTGTTTTCCGGATATATAGTACACGAATGAATATTGCATCTTCCCGTATATTTACATGCATACAAACACTCTCCTATGACGTCCATGTACACGTATAAATATATAAATATATTAGAAAGGAAAGGCAACTGTTCAATATTCAGTTCAGATCTCAACCCCGCTCAGCTATGTAAATATTTTAAATTTGATTCAAAACTCGTGATTGGGTCAAAGTGGCCTGTTTTATGTAATTGGCATTAATCCCTCGAAAGCAAGTCAAAACAAATTTGACTTGCTTTCGAAGGATCAGACGCCGAAACCGAAAGCATGTTTCTTTTTATTTTTTATTTACTTGCCCCCCGGAGATTTTAATTAGCAGATAAATGTGATTTATTTAAAGACAGCGCGGTCGCAGGGAGCAGCCGTCGAGCTTTATTACGCTCATTAATTTTTCGCGATGAAATTACGGTACAACGTGCCACGTTTTATTTATTATCCCCCGCGCGGACCGGACGGAATCGCGCGATCAGAAATAGAACGCGAAGCACAACTGCCGATAACTCGGCTCATTATTTTCGCCCCGTTCGTATTTCATGCTATTGCTGCGTTATTAATCGCACGTGACGTCACGTGTTCCGCACAAATCGTCAATTGACTTCGATCGGTTCGACCGAAAGATGTGTATGTTCAAATCTTGTTCACTAATTTTTTTAATTATATAGTACGATTTTTCCAATGAAGATACACTTCTGCAATTTTTAAATGCAATTATCAATTTATAAAGATATATTTTTAGGGTCTTTAGATTTTTCCATCACATATTATCCTTGAACTGAGAAAATGTTAAGCAAATCTCGTCGTAAATAATTTTATGATTAAAAGTCATGTACGTGTGAATCCATACATGTATTAATATAAATTTCCTTTCTGTTTCAGAGCCGTCGCTGCTTACTTGCGTGCGCTCAATCTCAGTCCGAATAATGCAGTCGTGCATGGAAACTTGGCATGCGTCTACTATGAGCAAGGGTGAGTAAAGGAGAGGAAGGAGCGAGAGGGGGCGGAAAACGTAATTTTTAATCAAACCAATCCAGCCGTGCATAAGCCGTGAACTTCTTTTGCATATTTTATCAGACCGTTTAATCCGGCTGCAAGTTAGCCGTTTCTGGCCCAGTTCGGTCGTGCCGATTCAACTCATATTTCAATTAGGACACCCTTCCCGGGCTTCCTTTTCTTTTCTAACTGTCCTATCTCGATATTTCAAAGCCGAATATTATCATGAGTCATTCACAGTTTATAACTTTAAAGCTGTGCCAATTTCTACAAATCCATTTTCTGACAACAATAAATCATATCTCATAATTTCGTGTCCCATAATTTCATTAAACGTATATCTGGGAAGCTCGTAGAATCTTATACATGCTTCCTGATCTCATTAAACTCATATCTTATCATCTCGTATCCCCCATAAACATAAACAATCAGGTCTCGTAATCTCATTCATTTTAATAAATCATCTTCAATTTCACACCTCGATTTATGTCATTTTGGGAAACAAAACAAGAGGAACCGATTGGACTGCATTATCTGCCCCAAAAGCTCAACTGAATATTAAAGTGAATTATTGGACTTTCTTGCATTGTTTTAGGCTCATCGATTTGGCCATCGACACTTATCGGCGCGCGATCGAGCTGCAACCGAACTTCCCAGATGCGTACTGCAATTTGGCGAACGCGCTCAAGGAAAAGGGTCAGGTGGTCGAGGCGGAGGAATGCTATAACACGGCGCTGCGTCTGTGCCCGACTCACGCCGACTCGCTCAACAATCTGGTAAGACTGAGAGCCCTCGCCCCAATCGCAGAAGCTCTCTGTTTGCCCCTCGTTACTGTCAGCGTCGCGCCGCAATCACGCTCCGCCGGCCACGTGACTGCGACAGCGGAATGACAATCTTATGCCATTATTTAAGGGGACAGTCTATCAAAATTGTTATTTTCCAACCGATTTTTTTCACATTTTGTTTACAAGTAGCTCTTCACCCACAGATATCTGGTATCGACGTAGTTCTGAATAAATTTGATTGTTTATTGCTAACAAACTATACTATTCGAAGAAATTAATTTGGTAAGAAGAATTGGAGAAAAATGAAACGACAAATTTCGATTATTTTTGTTGATAATTAGTAATATAATATTCATGATAACTACATTTTATATATGATAGTATTTATTGAACCAAACTGATATTTAATAACTATCTACATTTAATCATATCTACATCTGCAATTTCATTTCATTCTTTATTATACTATTGTATAATAACGGGTTCAAAATATCAAAAAAATCGAGATCGAACAAATTTGGCATTTCTTCCATTTTTTGTGATATTTGGGTAACACCTCCCTTTGAAAAGAGCTCAAGTGGACTAATTGTCGGATGGTGTGAGTTGTTTGTCTATTGAAGGTTTTGATTAAAACGAGGGCGGGTGAGTTTGTGTACATCGATTGGCGATTTTAAAGCGAATAGATCGAACGGCTTGTTGAGTTGGTTAATTAACGCTTAACAATAAGCTTGTTACGGGGATTGCCATCACAGGGCGCTAATTGTTCAAAGAAAGTAGACGGTTTCTTTGTCAATCAGCTGAGAGCTTTGACGATTGTTTAAATACTGCTTAACTCATTGCAAATAATATCAATTTCTTTTTGTTGCGTCGTTTGCTTTTACAGCTAGTTCTGTTGTGACTTTCTAAGGTCATAACAGAGAGTTCACATATTAATCAGGCGAAACCATTAATATCGAATAAATTTCTTTTGATAAGTTATACTTAATTTAATCTTGAAAATATCACTGGCTTACTATAGTTACCCTACAAAATACAAATTAATAAATGTTTGATTATGTAACTTTGAAATTTCTGCAATATTTTCATAAAAATCACAATAAATTTTGCTTCATTATTTGCGATTTAAATCGGTGATTTAAATCATACAATCATACAATTGTAGCCCTCTTGTCAACATTTGTTTCATCATCAATGTCCCTCTACTTCCCACTTTCATTGCCATCAGCCATTCATTTTGAGCCAGCAATGTTGCTGAATTATTGATCGACTCATCAACTCGTTGTTGTTCCTTTATAATTGTATTAACGTTGTCCGGTTTGCTCGTCTATTTCAGGCAAACATCAAACGTGAGCAGGCATACATTGAGGAGGCCACGCGACTCTACCTGAAGGCCCTGCAGGTTTTCCCAGAGTTCGCGGCTGCGCACAGCAACCTGGCGTCGGTTTTGCAGCAGCAGGGCAAGCTTAACGAGGCGCTGATGCATTACAAAGAAGCAATTCGCATCCAGCCGAGCTTCGCCGATGCCTACTCCAACATGGGCAATACACTCAAGGAGATGCAGGACATTCCGGGGGCGCTGCAATGTTACTCGCGCGCCATTCAAATCAACCCGGCATTTGCCGACGCGCATTCCAACCTTGCGTCCATCCATAAGGACTCGGGCAACATCCCGGAGGCTATTCAGTCCTATCGGTAATTGGAACATTGACTATGGAACGCATTCGTAGAAGAAGAACGGAGTGGATAGAGATTTGGGATTTGAAATGATAAATTATGGAGCAACAATGTTTAATGTTTTTTCTTTTAGCTCGGGCTATGGGGAGGAGAATAAGGATGAGATCAATCTAAAGGTCCAATTTTTTTTTAATACATCAGTTATTTTGAAAGAAACAAAAATTATGAAAGTACGTGCAAAAATCACGAAAACAAACAAAACCCCCCTAATCTTTTTGGAACTGGCATTTTTTTAACCATTAATTTTTTTTATAAATTGTTGATAAATTAAAATTAAACTTTTTTCGTTTCTATTGAACGGTTAATCATTACTTCTTTTCAACGCTAATAATTGTTCATCGTGGAATTCGAATTAATGGTTTCTATCACGTCAGACACCGTCCATTATCAAAAAGAACCACAAAACGCAGTCACTCGTTAAGCGATAATGAAACCAATAATTTTTTATCGATTCCATCCCTGATGGTTTCACGCTTAGCAACAGCGAGAAGTCGCGCTCAATATTTAACCGGACAGAATTTATTTTTGCTCGCGCGGAATATGATTAAAAACGTCCTGGAGCATTTATAATGAGGAAAAAGCCCGCATTATACTTGCACGACAATAACTTGCATCTGGGGAACCGGAGAACGTTGAGAACTCGGTTTCTGTGTATTTTTACGTACGTGTGAGATGATAAAAAAGTGGTACAGAAGAAAATTGGTCGCGAAAGTTTAGCTGAAAACCTGTCATAAGAGCGGACAGTTTTCTGCATCCAGAGAGAAGGAAAGGAGGAGGAAGGGTGCGTTAAATATATTATCCAGGTGAATAGAAGACTTTGAAATCGCTCGATCAGACTGCTATGCTTTATTTTTTGGTCAAGGAAGGTATATAAAAATCCACCAAATTAATATGCGACAGAATCTGTCTGCCTAACTCACAGATGAGTAGATTAGACAGTTTCCAGTTCGTTAGGTTGTTTGTAATGTGTCTTAATTTCCCAAAGATTCCACTTGAGATAAAAGGTTCGCAGTTATTTGGCAAAAAGTGAGGTGATGAATGGTCAGACGTGGAGAAGTAATAGCAGTTAAAGTTAAATGATTGATAATCGCCGCGACTCCGCATCCATAAACAATGAAGAAAAATAGTATTTGAGGGATAGTTCTAGACACTATTTTTAAGTTAATGGACAAACAATTTATCATTCCATAATCATTTTCGATAATTTTCTTACAATGCTGCTAATTCTGACAATTGATGATGAGGAATTTTTTGCCTTTTCAGAACTGCTCTCAAATTGAAACCTGATTTCCCAGACGCATATTGCAATCTCGCTCATTGTCTTCAAATAGTATGCGACTGGACAGATTACGAAGCACGGATGAAGAAGCTCGTGTCCATTGTGGCAGAACAACTCGACAAAAACAGACTGCCCAGTGTCCACCCACATCATTCCATGCTATATCCATTGTCGCATGAATACCGTAAAGCTATTGCGGCGCGTCACGCTAATCTCTGCTTGGAAAAGGTACAGTTTCCAAAACTTTTACAGTCTCCCAATATTTTAGATTACAAACATTTTTCTAATTAATTATTGTTAATTTCGAATCAATTCGAAAAAATTTTTTTATTTTTTCTTTCTAACTTTTTTTTTTCTTTGGATCTGAACACAATTCAAATCCAAAGAACATATTTCCAGAACTGTAATGAAAATGAAGATTACACAGGAGGTATAGAATACATTACATTTTTATTAAATAAACTGTCATTGGACATTAGAATTATTAGAAGAAGACAGCTGAAATTAATGGATTAGAAAATATGGATTAGCAAACGTGTCATACAATCGTTCGCATTTAATCCACATTTTATATTATCCTATAAATATCTATAATACATATATGTGCACACAACCATCGCAGAAAATAATGAATTTCAAAAATGTATTAAACAAGTTCACTTTTAATTCGAATATAGTATATCAATGCTTTCGTATTATGTTCATCACGTTTCACACATTTTGCTTGCACGATGAATAAGTCTAAAGGAATAATGTTTTATTGCATAATTTCACCAGAATAATATGATGCAATTGCCATTGAACGTTGTTTCATGGAATAGAAATTTCACTGAAATGGGAACGTTTTAATCCCGATTGTTCTTTATTAACAGCGATCTGTTATTTCTTGACGCTTTTTGATTTTTGCGTGCAAATGGAAAAAGTGTTATTTCAGCGCTTGGTTGCAGTGAATGGAAATGTTGTTTACGGTTTAATATCAAATTGACACTGAATATCATCGTGAAAATTTTAAGTCGAACTTATTGATCGCTACTGGCAGAATAAAAGTGGCCTCTAAAATTCCAAAAGGATCAGAAAAATTGCTGGAAAATAGCATCTCGATCGAAATATGGACAGTTATTTTTTCATCAGTGTTACGTGTGCTTTCAAAGAGTATTGCGTTATTGAAAACCTTTTGTATGTTATGAATGTGCCGTTTTCATTAACAATTTATTTCAATTTGCAACTTGCAGCAATACAGCAATAATTCTGCCAATGTATTCTGACTTCAAACCCCAATTTGTTTCCAACGAATAATTAAGAGAAATGAACTGTGTAATTAATTAAAACATTTTTGTTGGACAATTGGCCTCCGGCATTAATTAAAATTGCAATAATTGTGAACTCCACACACTGAAATTGAAAAATTATAAATTGTCATCTTCCTATTTTCAGATTCACGTCCTGCACAAAGCGCAATACAAATACCCAACAAACGGGGCCCCCCGATTGAAGATCGGTTATGTATCGTCGGACTTCGGTAACCACCCGACGAGTCACTTGATGCAGTCGATTCCAGGGCTGCACGATCGCCGCAACGTCGAGGTGTTCTGCTACGCGTTGAGCGTCGACGATTGCACAACGTTCCGCGCGAAAATCGCCAAAGAGGCCGAGCACTTCATCGACCTGTCGCAGATCCCGTGCAACGGCAAAGCCGCGGATCGCATTCACCAGGATGGCATACACATCTTGGTCAACATGAACGGCTACACTAAGGGCGCGCGCAACGAGATCTTCGCGCTGCGTCCCGCGCCAGTTCAAGTCATGTGGCTCGGATACCCAGGAACCTCTGGCGCCACATTTATGGACTATCTCATCACCGACGAAGTCACTTCACCGCTCGAACTCGCCAGCCAGTACAGCGAGAAACTCGCGTACATGCCCCACACTTATTTCATTGGAGATCATCGGTAAATATAACGATTCAAACGTTCTAAAAATGAGAGAATGATTTCTTACTTCGAACACTGTTACGATATTTGTCAAGTATTTTTCTTCTTTCTAGTCATACATCTGGTCATATATGTAATAATGTTTAAAAGTGAATCTTATCAAAAAACGTATAATGTAATTTATTATTATAGGCTTGAAAATTATTCCGCGAAGTTGGTTGAAACGTTGCCAAATAAAAAGATCTTAATGTTTTTTTAACTTTTTGCTGCACAACAAATCCCAAAATATTTGGCTCCTATTGGTTAAACAAAAGTATAAAAATACTTTTGTTTGACCAACAATTTAGGAACGATTTGGGTGAAAGTTTATTAAAGTTTTAAAAATGTTTTTAGACATATTCTACGCAGCTTCCAATTTGTTAAAAGAAACGGATAGATTATCAGAAAATGGAAATTTGATTATCACCGTACGATGCAGATTTGGATGGAAAATTATTATTAAAAGTTTTCTCATCAAAATGTCATTAATCTGTAACTTTTCATTATTGCTCACTGGGTTAATCTTTTTGCGTGGAATCAGAAGAAAGAACACCTTAAAGTAAATTTATGATTAATTCCTATTCATAAAATTGTCTTTTTTGTATAAGAAAAACTATTTCCAGAAGTGATACTTCAGATTCCATAATAATATATGTATATTTAAAAAAAAAACTTTTTATAAATAAAAATAAAATTATAAACTTGAAATAATAAATCCCTTTTTCTGATTGACATTTGTTATGAAACTCAAATGCAGTTCGACTCGACTACCATTCGAACAATTACCATCCCTTGCAGCAAAAAATAAAAAGTCGCATGAATGCAACAACATAGCAAATAATTTGTTTCCATACATACATGTGAATAAGCAATCACGAATAGGGATTTCTGTTGTGCGGAAACTGTTTCCATACTGTTTCTAGATTAGAGTTCCGTTCAATCAGACTCAGAAATGCACAGTTCTGCACAGAGACCTCGACGAATATATCAAATTTACATCGTCCAGATTTATGTTCGACAGTGCAAACTGCTCCTTCAGGAAGCTCTCTTGACTAATTTATTGTCTTTTTATTCTGTTTTGGGCTATTGATTGATTTATATAATGTTTAAAAATGCGAAACGAAGACCGTGTGAATACAAAATCATTATTGTTACATAATGAAATACTTAGAAATAGGGTTGTAAAAAACCGGAGTTTTTTTTGAAAAATCAAATCGATTAATTTCTTTTAAATCCAAACTTCATATTTTTTAATTAAATCAAAATGTTTATATCTGAGAACACATCATTACTTAGAAATATTAATGTAATATTACCATTTTAAAGTCTAATATACAATTTATAATAATATGTTGTTTCTTCTTTGCAGACAAATGTTCCCTCACCTCAAAGAACGTCTCATCTTAACCGACAAATTGAATATGAAAGGCAAAGTAGCAGACAATGTTGCTGTTATCAACGCGACTGATTTATCCCCCATGATCGAGAACACTTTGGTGAAGGAGATCCGCGAAGTTGTGGCTGCAGACCCGAAAAAGCCTATGGAGATATCGCTGAAGGTTGCCGAATTGCCTACGACGACGCCCATCGAGACCATGATCGCTTCCGGTCAATGCCAGATGTCTGTGAATGGCGTTGTTCTGCAAAACGGCATGGCGACTAATCAGGTCAACAACAAGACCGCCACTGGAGAAGAGGTCCCTCAAAACATCGTCATCACCACAAGGCAACAGTACGGTTTGCCAGAAGACGCAGTTGTTTACTGTAACTTCAACCAGCTCTACAAAATTGATCCGATGACTCTTCACATGTGGGCTTATGTACGTATCGATTTCTGACTAAGAGAACAAAATTTAAACATATGCTGTTTTAAGTCGTATAACTAATTCTTTGTGACTTTATATTTGATTGTTTAAATAAAGTTATTTAAACAATACTCTTAAGCCAGTTTGGCAAAATTGATGACTTTGAATTATAATTTGACTGGTCTTTGCAGATTCTCAAACAAGTCCCGAATGCAGTACTCTGGTTGCTGAGGTTCCCAGCGGTTGGTGAGGCGAATCTCCAAGAAACTGCTCAACAACTGGGACTGGCTCCTGGACGGATTTTGTTCAGCAACGTGGCTGCCAAGGAAGAACACGTGCGACGTGGACAACTCGCGGATGTCTGCCTAGACACGCCACTTTGCAATGGCCATACCACGAGCATGGACGTATTATGGACAGGCACTCCGGTCGTAACGCTTCCGGGCGAGACCCTGGCATCGCGCGTCGCTGCGAGCCAATTGAACACTTTGGGTTGTCCCGAACTCATTGCCAGGACTCGTCAGGAATATCAGGATATTGCCGTCAGACTTGGCACAGACAGAGAATAGTGAGTTTCAAACGAATCATGTTTTACTGGGACTCGCAGAATTGTATCAATTAAAAAAATTTAAAAATCTTTAATTGATACAAAAATTATTTTTTGTTTTATGTCAATGATGAAGTCAAGTACAAAATTAATGATGATATTTTTTCAGCTTAAAAATGATCAGGGCAAAGGTGTGGAAGGCCAGATCCGAGAGTCCTCTATTCAACTGCAAAATGTACGCGACAGGTTTGGAGATGCTGTACAAAAAGATGTGGGAAAAGTACGCCCGCGGCGAGAGCCCCAATCACATTGCCGCCCTCGATAAGAACGAGAAACAACAGTGTTAAGGATTTGGATTTGTGCACCACTATCGACGACACGCTTTAGTCGATCGTTTCAGTCTCAGTGACGGCGTACAGTTTGAATGGAATTACTCGTTTTCGTTGATCGATTGCGTTCAAGTTTTTACGATTTAAAAGGGATTATTTTATACTACCCCCTCTCGTATGTTCGCCCCCGCTTCGTTGCGCGACTTCATTTGGAATTCACTCACCATCATTTCACCAATCGATTTATGATCTTGATTTTTTTTTTTTTTTTATTTGATGTACATGTGACGATATTTAAGTTTAGGTTTCGACGAAGTGTATAATATATTGAGGGACTATTAGAGCAAAGCTGTACATATTCGAAACATACGATAACGATTGATGTAGAATTAATTCTTAGTTACATAGTTCGATAAGGATGAGCGAGTGCGGCATATATATTATACAGCAGATATAATATATACGTGATAACGTCACTGGTAATGCGTGTGTAAGATACATCAAATAATAAATTGCTAAGTTAAGGACAATCGTTGGTTATGTGTTTCATTCAGTTCCTGGACTTTTCACTTGTTTAAGATTTCGAGTTTTCTGAGGAGATTCGGGTGTATTTTTTTTATTACACAGTCAGCTTTGATTAGAATATTTATTTTCGTATTTAATTATGAAATTTTTATTTTTGTAATTAATTCATCCTGCAACTTCCAGTAATTGAGTACTTCATTGTATAAGATATTGGTGGCATTCTTATACCACATGAAATCCAAATGAGTGAATAGATTGTTGTTTAGTTTGTGGTATTGCACATTCTTTAATTTGGAACTCAATATTTCAACATCCTGTCGTGATGAGAAAATATTATTTTCGTAAATTAAATTGAAACAACGTCTCCAGAACGAAGGACAGAGTTTCGGGTTGAAAGAAATTATGTCAGAAAGTCTATGAAAAAAGAAACCGAAATTCCATGTATGTATATGAAATTACACTTTTTACAGAATTTAAAAAAAGAACTTTTCAAGTACGAAATGTTCCATATATAAACGAAATTTCGATTTTTGAACCAGAGACTAAGATCCTTGTACCAAAGATGATTGTACCGAAATGAAAATGGAAGCTTACCTTTGCATTTGATATCCAGTCATTGGCACTATAATATAACATTACTGGAACTTTACACTTTGACAAGTCGTACTTTTTTACTGTAGCATTCTTTCCCGAGGCAAAACTTTGAAATTCTCCTGTACGGTATAGATAAGATGAAATGACGCACTAATCATTTAATCATTTAAATTAGACATTAAAGATAATCCACTATCTGTCACTAGAGATATACCTGTTTTTACGAGTTGCGCATAATGAATAAGCTGTTTAATAGATATTCCTTCAGGAAAGTATTGGTTGATAGTCGCCAATAAGTCCTAAACAAAACCTTTGTAGAATTACAAACAATAAAATACTGCGAATGTAAACTAGTAACATCACAGAGTTTTTTTTAAACTAATGGTCACATTCTATTAAAATGCATTTACCCTGTCTACATCTTCCCTCTGATATCCATTCAGCAAACCGTACAACACAGGGCATACTTCTTTAAATCCAGCTTCTTTTAAAATTCTACACACTTTGCCAGAAAATATTCGGATGTCTTCTATAATTCTATCCGTTCTACTGAATAATTTAATCATCAGATTCTGAATTGGCATCTAAATTAAACAATTTGTCATAGTTCGTTAGTTGGAATTTTGCCTATGTTGTTTCTATTTCCTTTTTTTTTAATTTACCTGAAGCATGTTATTTAGAAACACTTTTACCAAAAATCGGACCATTTTATTCTGAATATTTTGCATAATAGCAACTGGTGCCAATGCCACAGCTGGATAGATATGTTCTTCTACAAATTCAGGCTTTAAGCTGCACATCACAAAGTAGGCCGTTGTTCCTTGACTATGACCAATGTATTTTATTTTCGACACTTTAGTAACTTCTTTGATTTTCCTAATCATTGCTGGTAAATCATATTTGCCCATTTCATGCCAGCTATAATGTTCAATAAGTTAACAACATTAAACAACTTTGTTCAATATATTTTATAAATTATAATTATTAAAATTAAAAAAATTGAAACACCTGAAATTCCAAAATTTTGGGTCGTGACTACTAATCCTAAGGTGTTTTTTCGCATACCGATTACCCCTGAAATTTCCTAGCCAAACATCAAAACCCGCGTCTGATAGAAAGTAAGCTGCAACAATTCGTTTCACAATTGTTTGGTCAAATTCGTTTTTAGGTAGTTTCTTGAATAATAAGTGGTTCGTATCCTTAGAAATGAAATCACGTTACCAAAAGCTCTTTGGGGACCGGAAATAACCCATCCAGCAGAGGAACAAAGCAATCCATGTTGCAATAAAATCACTCCCCGATATTGCTCTCTGCTTTCATGTCGTTTCCCAGTAATCCTATGCATATTCAATACATATTGATCTTCTGTTAGAACTGCATGGGTCTGCACTTCATATCCATGATTGTGAATCATATTTATCTACCACGGCAGTATAAAAAGCGTAATGCATTACTTGAAATAAATATACAACTGAGATTTCAATAATTCAACTTACAATGTTGCTGCCAGTAACAGCAAAAAAAGTGAGGAAGGTGAAAACGACAAAATGAAAATCTAGGTGACACATGTTGTGGTTGAAAATAATGACAGCGCGAATAAACGGGTAATTAATTTGTCTTTTTATTTGAGTGAGGTATTTGCCGTTGAGCTAATTTGTTTGGTCAAGCTTCAGCGAAACGCTCATCTGGATCACTTCATTCTTAAAGACGAAGCTAATGTTGTATTTGAACAAGTTGGCCAAATTGCCTGCACCCTTGATGTGCAAAGTATTATACAGAGTATCGTTCAAACACAGCATTGAGAATGCAACATATAACTCTTTTTAAGTTCAATCGCATCTTTCAGCACAATTAGTTCCAATTGAAATAAATAAAGAAATTAATCGTAAATACACTCGTTGATATTTCTTTTACATTGTTAATTATGTACATCTTATCATAAACACTGTAAAGCTTAATTGTAATGCAGTCAAATTTACTTTAAAAATATTTCAGCTAATTAAATTTCTTAGTGGATTCAGCACTAAATATTCTGAATTCATTCTGAGAATATTCCAAATATATCAACAGAATATTCGAATGTACGGAATTTTTTAAATACTGATAATTAGTCTGCAGATAATTGCAATTTTTTATTTTAAGTAGCAGAGAGTCTAGCTTAAGACATTCCAGACATTGGCATATTTCTCTCGCATATTTACAATACTTTCAGAATAAATTCAAAACATTTTATGTCATCTGGGCAGTTTTATTTGGGAATTCGCCTCTCTCTTCATTCCAAGTTGTTTCACGCGAGCATAAGCAGCGCTTCCTGCCAGTACCAAGAAGTTGCTAAACCACCACATAAACGTCTTGTCCTCTTCGTACCAATAGGTAGCGAGTACTGTCTGTACGCAGGACTTAGCAGTCCCGCTGATATTGTGCGTCAAAGCAGAGGTTACTTTAATCTGCAGAGTTGTGACGATGCCTATCGCGAAGCCACAGATTCCGGCCAGCAACATCGCTGCCCAGAACTGGATATTCCATAGTTTGTCATAATTGTAGAGTGCCTGAAATTCGCCGTTGAACAGCATCAGTGGCAGGAACAGGAAACAGCTGTACAGGTTATTGTAGTAGGAGAGCCGCCAGATGTCCTGATTGACATATGGCAGAACCTTCTTGTTCCCTATGGAAAATGCGGAAACGCTAAGAGATGCGAAGATACCAAATAATACCCCGGCCACTGAGAGAGAACCACTGGTATTCTCCTGCTCTACACCTAGCATGAATCCGAAAATAATGACACTGCAACAAGTTATGGTTGCACAGGACAAAAGTTCACCTGGAAAATAAATGGGGATTATTAGAGAAAAGTAGTGGTTTGTAAAATTAAGGGGAAAGTCGACCTAATGATCATTTATGTAGATAATATTGCCTAATTATAAAAAATACTCAACATTGACTTAAAATTTGTAAAGTTACACATAATGCTATTGATAGGTTTTTATCTTAGAATACTTTTGAAATATCTGCAACTAAAGTAATTATGAGCCTTGCAGTATATTAACTTATATATATAATATATATTATAAATATAATTATTTCACTGGAGATAATTATATTTATAAAAACTAAGAGAAACCTAAATATTGAAATTTATTTACAAAAGTTCTTTTAGTTGTATAAGAAGAAATTTGGAGCCTTAAACATGAAATATCGAAATTACCCAGTATGAGGTAGGTGAAGATCACATTGAAAACTGTTGTAAGAGACCTTCCTATGTAATAGAATGCAACTCCTACATATTTCAGACATAAGTTATTACTTGCTATCATTAAAGTAAATATTATCGATAACAGTAACATCTGAAAAATACAAATTATGATTAATATTTCAAATATAAAATAAAAAACACTCTTTGATTAAACCCAAACAAATTGTCAGTAAATTTTACCATAATTTTATTAATATTACATATTTGACTCAATTAAGGCGAAAATTGAAGTAATATTAATGTTTTCTCATACTGTACTGACATCCATACCTTTTTGGTCGCTTCTGCATTTAATGTATGCGGCTCTGTAGAAGTAGTAATGTAATTTGGAAAAACCGGTGCAAGTTTTTCCATAATCACAATTATCATAACAGTGACAACACATTGGAACCATGTTATAAAAAATGGAGCTTCCAAATTGACACTTTGGCTGGACAATAAAGTTTTGTTGAGGAAAACCATCAATATAGAAACAGTCCTGAAACGGTCCAAATATTTTAATTGTTCAAATCCGTCGGACATTATTTCAAAGTAACATTTCTCAGAAACTCACCAATAACATGCGACGACGAAAAAGATGTACACGTATTTCATACACAATGTTTTTTGTGCCTCCATTGTGATATTATTCAAAAAAAATTAACCAGTAATTAATATAAAACATCTTTTCGACGCCGTTTTCGTTCAAATGTTGTTTCGTACAAACAAGTCGTTGCCTTCTTCTAATAGCTACGTTTCATTGTTGTAATACGACACATTGTTGTTCTTCATACAACTTTAAATCCAAGAAATGTTTACGAAAGTGACATTTAAATAAAGGTTATGTTTGGTACCATGCACTGATAGCAGTCCGATCCGTTTACACCGCGCAATCAACGTGGAACATGGAAACGGTGCTTTCGATTCATGGAAACTAAGCTAAAAGGGCAAAAGACACAAAAAGTGTCAACAGGTAGCAGGCATGACAGGAAAACATAATATTCGACATTTCTGATCCTCAAAGAGCGAATCGCTCGCGACTCCTTGCTCTTTTTGGCTCTTTTTGCGAACGCTTTTCATATTTTGAGCGATGCAATTATTTGAACAAAGACTTCGCTGTGCTGTGAACACTTTGACACAAATGTTGCATCCTTCGATCAGCTGGAAAAAATGACTGTAATCCGCAGGAATTCGATGATTTTGTGACACGTATTTGTTTTTCCATTGTGTTACGACAAGATGAACAACGTGAGACGTAAGTTATTTTTTGTTTGCGATATGAATTGTGAATTATTGTTTTCATTTTAATTTTCATATTGAAGTTGTGCGAAGACATAACTGTAAATTTACTGTTAAAAAGTTTAGAATGTTTTTTAAAGTATGTTGCTATTTTATTTTGTAATAAGTAAGTTTATGTTAATATACAAACTGCTTATAATTAATGACATTAATTTAAATTTTGCTATAATTAAAGATTAAATTGTATATATATTTATTATTGTTACTGTATTGCAATATTATTGCAATATTATTGTTACTGTATTGCATATATTATGTTAGTTTTTTTTCTTCAGGAACTCCCACAGAAGACTGTCCTTTAACCAAAGAAAATTATAATCGTTGTCTGAATTCTGACTGCTGCAAATGTGGCTTTAAAACAATAATCGGTATATTTGTGGTTTTAACGGCAGCTATAACCGTAGCCTTAATTTTGCAGCTAATATATCAAGATGGATTGACACAGGTAACGTTTCATAATGTTTTACCATTTGAAATTACATACTAATAATGTTATATCTGGACAAAATGGTTATTTTTATCTAAAAAAACTTATTTTCTTTCTCAAGAAACATTTTAATTATTTTAAAACATTTAAATGTGTTTCATATAGTCAAGTCTCGATCATCATGGTGCAGTTGCAACCGACAGTGCCAATTGTTCATTGATCGGTACCAAAATTTTGCACAAAGGTGGAAATGCTGTTGATGCTGCATTGGCAGCAGCTTTGTGCACAACAGTTTTATTAACCCATAAAACTGGTCTTGGAGGGTAATTTTTTATTCCTTCGAACAATACCATTATTATGTGACTTGTATTTACAATTTATTTGTTTAGATTTGGAATATTACATGACAATGAATTATTACAATATACATTTAAATGTTGCAATTTTAAATGACAAGCCTGGTGTATTAAACAAAATTGGTCTTGAAAGATATTTTTATCCTTTCAAACAATAACGTTACTTATTAAATTTGCAATCGTTTTAAAGATATATAATAAATACATATTTCAGAGGTGGATACATTATGATTCACAACCGGAAGTATCTGCGTGATCCTGTTGTCATAGACTTTTCAACTAACACAGTTAAGGGTCCGTTCTACGATGCAACATTTTTACATTTTCAAAACTGTTACTCTAAATCTTGATAATGATGTGCAATTTATGCGTAGGTGATTTAAATCAGGCAAAACTGCGAATACCAGCTCTTCTGAAAGGATTCGAATTCACTCATTCTTTGTACGGTACTTTACCGTGGCGAGATTTGATAGAGCCAACGATAAATTTAGCAAAAAATGGTTTTATCATATCCCAAGAACTATCGCTGCAATCGTTGAAAAGTGATGACTTTTTTTATGGAAAACGCATACGAGCTGGCGATGTTATGAAATTACCTATTCTAGCAGACACCTTGAGTTTGGTGGCATCTAAAGGAAGTATAGGTAAAACATACATGTATAAGGGCACCTAATATAATACATTATTGGGACTAGCAGGATATGGTGATAAAATGGCGACAATAAAGCACGGCCAATCAAAAGTGGTAGATAACAGAAAACGAGAAGCTTTCCATTTATCTACCATTTTTGATTGGTTGTGCTTTATTGCCGCCATTTTATCACCATATCCTGCTAGTCCCAATCGAAGATTGAAGAAAATCAGAAATAATTGTTAAAAATTGGTAATTTTGATATTTCATAGCGTTATACAATGGAACTCAAATAAGCGAGTTTGTACACACAAATTCTTCATCCTGGAAGGATCTGTTTCGAGAAGACCTGAGGAACTATACTCCAATCAGGAGAAAAAGTGTAGAGTCTTCAACCTTTTACAACCAGCACATATATTATCCGGACCATGCAGTCCTCCTAAAAATGATGATCAAAGAAATGAATCTGCTTAATATATCTTTAGAGAACGCATCTTCAGTCGAAGCTCAGACACAAATCATTAACATGTTTGTTCGATTGAACAAAGACACTCATTACATAGGTAAGTATCAGATCAGAGCAAAGGCAAAATGTAAAATGTGGTGTAAATAGACATTACTCTGAAACTAACATCACTTATTCATTTGGTGGCATCCTTTAGATGCCACCAAATCATTTTTGGACGTAAGAATTCGCCAGTTTGGACTACTTTGGTTTAGGGCTGTAAATAAGTTATTATTCTTTTCCTTAAAGTTAAAGTTAAAGTTAAAATTACAGCTCAAGCGCAAGCTGAGAATTATTCCTACGTCATTAACAAGCCACTCTTTTGTAACAATAGGTGACTTGGCTTTCTAAATTTTTCCTGCACTAAAGTGTTTTCTGAGACTGGTGGTTGCTGACAAAACTTGTCAATAATGGCATGCAAGTATCCATTTTCATTTTCCATTTACGTCGAACCTCGTTAAAAATCTATTCATTCATTAATTCCAATTACCTATAAAATACCATTGAACAATATGGCAAAATGGGCATTTTTTCCAAATGAAAGCAATATTATTTTAACCGCTAATTCCCATTGGTCAGTTGCAACTGTTAGTCAAATAAACAAATTAACAATACTTTCCTAATTATTAATTAGATTAAATAAACTTTAATAGGTAGATAGCATGGTCAAAATTACGTTTAAATACTATTACATTTGTTAATCATGTCGATTGGGTGATTTTATCGAGGTATTCCCAGAAATGTGTAACCAATAATTCGATTGTTCTTTCCAATGTGTCTCTCAGTTAAACAAACAGTTTGAATTCAACAAATTAGCCGTTTGTTAATTATGATAAACTTAAACTAACTGTATATAGTAGCACTAAATTTGCACATGGGAAATATCGCGCATTACTGGTGATTGGTGACGTGTTCCGAAAAAAGGTCAAAAATAATTCTATTGCGTGCAGGTGAAGAAGGTCGATACACCGGAGTTGTGGCAATCGATGGCGAAAACACCCTCGTATGCGTTTTGAGGTAAATAATCCACGGAATCAATAGCATCAACATGTACGGCTGCAGTCGGTTGACATTTTTGAAACTATAAGTTCATTTATTCAACGAAATTCGTAATATTTTTAGTTTGACTGGTCCAATTGCTGTTGGTAGCCGAAAACAATATTACCTAATTTATGTTTATACGTTTTCAGTGGAATGAACAATCCATTGAGTGGTCAATTCATGACCGCCGCAGGATTCGCTCTGGACGTTGTGTTGCAAACCGATTACTTGAATTCCCTAGTTCCAGTAGTCTTCTACGACTACGATACGCATTGTGGAATGTCTGGAACTTTTGGTTCCGATGATCAGACATTGATCAGTCAGATTTTATACAAGTTGATTGCTCGATCGTTGAATATTACTCAAGCTATCGAATCATCCAGGTAATACAAGTTTCAATTAATAATTTGATCAAGATACTGATGTTGATGATAATGACGTAGATAATAATAATTTTTACTTGCTGTAACTAATACATTTTAGGTACTTTATGTATCACGATGGAATAGCAGTGGAGAACGACGATACCCATGCCGAGGACGCTGCGTTGCGGCAGCATCTCAAAGACTCATTCACCCTTTATACAGCCGATATAACATCCATCATGAAAAGCGTCAACATAGTAGTAAAACGCTCCAACTCGATCAGTAGTCACTCGGACAGTAGAGGCGAGGGAATAGCGTATAGATTCTGAAGAGACGACCGGTCTCGCACCCGTGGGCATTTTTAGACTAAAAATTTTAGTTGAGTCGAACCTATCTGTGCCAATCGTTGCGAAAACGTGTATCCTTCCAAACCGCAAGGTGCTCACAACTTGTAAAACAAATTCAATTAAAGATAAAGGTTATAGAGTTCTGTATGTAAAATCACTTGACACTATGAGAGTATAATATAATGGAACAAAATTTATTCAACACTATTTAAGTACACGGTAAAAATTCGAACGATATTTCATAGAAATTCTCAAGTTTGATGCGGTTCTTGTCAATTTCAGTACTAGGCTTGAGATGTGTTCGCGTTTTCTCGTATCTTAATTTTTTTGTTGTTTTCTTCTTTTTCGTATATATATATATAATATATATATTTCATAGAAATAGAATTTTTTACAATCGATAATCACGCTTCGTATAAATAAGAGGCCTTTGTATGAAATCGAATTGAGGCGCAAAGGCGCGCAGGCGCGCATCGACCGGAGACGACGATCGAAAACACTTGCGAGCCTTTGCCAATATTTATGTCGAAAAGTCGGTTTGTCTTTAGAAAGCCATAATTTGCGATGGGTTTGTGCAGTCGCCATTGGTCACCCGGTGGATGGCCATTTCCGTGATACCATGGTAGTGCACGAACGCGGCTGCAATCACCAGCACATGGAAGATTTGATGACTCTGGAACTGATCGACGAGTTGGCAATTAGATATACTGTACGCACTCTCTTTGACAAATAAATCAATTTATTTATGATTAACCGAAGCTAATCGAACATTGACCAGACTTACCCAAATATCGAACTTTCCGGGGAAAAACCGCTCAGGAACGCGTAACGTATAAAACAAAGCACCTAATATGTACAAACAACCCATAAGTATTAACCAACCTAAAGAAGCTTGACTAATAGCCTTGAACCAGCCTTCTGCAACTGCGTAGTGAACAGCAGGAATGATCTAAAATAAATTTAATTTATAATTGACCAAAAACGGAAACACTTACAAGATAGTCCATTTAAAACGTTGTGTAATCAGAAGATTTGAGATATTTCTTTAGATATTTTTTAACACCTTAAATGTAACGTTGAAGAAATCTTACCCCACTAAGGCCAAAACCCGTGAAAACTCCAGCACGCAGCGACCTATAGTTGGGTTCGCTGAACCGTTCACCAAGTGATACTACAATACTGGTTATTCCAAGTGCTACGACAACGCATAGATAAATCAACTTTGGCTGATAATCACAATAGAAACCGTAGTAGAGCCATGGCACGAAGCTGCCCATGATCAGCATCGCGATTCCGCAATAGTCCAGCTTGGAGAATAGCTTGCCGACTCCTTCGCTGTGACAGTGAACCGTGTGGAAGGCGGACGACATTCCCAGGCAAAGGATCACTCCGGCAAAGAACGTCCCAAACACGATTTTTTCTTGCCAGTTAATCTCGGCTGGTGGCTGAATGATAAAAAACACGAATATCCCTATGAAAATCACACAACCTGAAAATGAATGATTGATCGGTTAGTACTCATTCGGCAATCCTTCGAGCTAATATATCAACAAGATTATATGTTGCGATAATGACTAGATATTTTGCTGATAATAACCAGACACATTTTCCAAAAATTGAGATATTAATGTTCAAGTATGACAATTTTACCTTTGAATATTTATCGTTAATGATATATATATGAACTATATATGCTTCATATAATCCATATATAATGATTGACACTTACATTATTTACTAATGGACTGAATAAATGCAATAATTAAAAAGTTGAATAATATAAAGAGAGCTTTTGAATCTTGTAATCACTGATGAAGTAATTCAAAAAAGTACCCAATAAATGTGTCCATATGTTGCCTGTTTCAGTGTGGATTCGAAAAATGCTCTTGAAGCAGGCATAGAAGGATGGTAGCGGGGGCCTGTGGCCTGCATGTAAAAAATCGTTATCCTGCAGCCACCTGGGTAGGTTACGGAAATGGCAATGCTTCCACGATGCCTCCCACACCTGAACAAACAAATTAAAGTAGTTTTTATAAAAAAGTCAAAGTAGTGAAAATTTTATATTTTATTTGAACACTGTTCCTGCCGGTAACTCCAATTTCACACATTTTCATCAAAGTTCTCTAGCCGGAACAAAGATAATCTATGTCAAAGTTTTCAAAATAAATATACATATACTAGACATGTATTATAATCAAATTTTGATCATGATTTTTTGTGCAGTTGATGAGACCATTGTAAAAAATGTTTACTTTTTTGTATCTATTTTACAATATGGTTTACGTAATATTGATAAATAATGAAATATTGTTTAAGTCGAGTTAATAACCAAAGAAATTTGGGGTATTTTTAAACAGTCACAAATTGGTCAATTTTTAAACGTTTTTATCTCATTTGCGGCCCGATGTTCAAAACTTATTGAAAAACAAATTCCTTAGACGGAATTTGGATGTCGTGTACAGATTTTTTGCGATGCACGTCTTTATGAACAAACTAAAAAACACACACGAACATTTTGAGATTATGGCATTGTAATGTATAACTTTTCTGAAATAAATGTATCAACAATCTGATTTTTTTTTTTTTTTCGACACTAAATTCGTAACGTTGGGCCTCGAATTTGGTTGAAAATGAGCAAAATTGAGATTGTTTGAAAATGAGAAAACTTATTTAACCTATTAAATTGCAGTAAAATATAGTAAAATCTATTATAAAAATATTTTTAATCGGTCTCAGTATTGATTTTCACAAATCCAATAACATGCAGTTAAAATATCAAATATAAATGTCTTTGTCAAAAAAACAATTTTCAGTCAATTACCAGTGAGCTGTCCCTTAAAGTATAAGATTTCTATATTCAAAGTAAAATTTATGTTTACTGCTATATTTTAAATAAATTTGATGAACTATTTTGATATCGAGATAAATATTGTTATTTCTTTGCTAAATTAGTTTTTTTATAAAAAATCACTCAACAATGTAATTCACAATAAAAAAATATGTAATTCGGAATAAAAGAAATAAAATAAAAAATTTAATAAAAAAATAAGATAAAGAAAAACGGTCAACAAAAGTGTGGCGAAAATATTGAATAAGAAACAAGTGTTTCTGTCAGTAAAGTACACTGTCATGATTTATGGTAAAAAATGAAAACATTACCTTTCTGACGAATTCCTCGGCTTGTTCAGCTGCATTGTGGGCCAACGCGCCCAAGTCTATTTCGTCACTAAGCACCCCCGCTTTTAGCACCTCTGTCATCTGCAGACAATGTTCATTCATTTGTATATTGTCCATTTAATCTAATTTCTACTCTTCTATATCACCACAATTTTATATTTTTCATCAGCTACTCCTCTGAAGTAAAACATGAAACTTGTATGTTTCCTAATCTTTTCTCTAAGTTTTCATTGACAACAACTATATTTGCGGAGACTTGGACGTAGACAATAGAAATGTTTTTTGTCTGGCAAAGGTGTTGGGAAGTTGGTCATTGAAAAAGAGACTTCTATTTTTATTATTAGACTTTAATGGCAGACTAAATGTCTAAAAACGTTGTACCGATAAAAGATTATCAATATAATGATTTCTGGCATTAAGTCCGTTAATCCGCGTCCAAATTAGAATATATAATTTGTTTTCCTATCTAATGTTTTTGCGGTCATAATGCAAGTGTCCTTGGACTTAAAAGCTGCATAGAAAATAATCAAATTTGAGTTTGGATGACTATCATGAACGTTGGAAAATTTTTGATTGCAGGAAAAAAGAAATTGCATGACAATAGAAAATTAGTATATTTTGTACCAAGGGCGATGAAGCGGGAAATCCGTTCCTCGTGCGAAGTTTACAAACCGAGCCAAAAGCGAGGTTTGTAATCGCACGAGGAATGGATATTTTATTATTTTTTTATTATTTTTTGTCACAAGGGAACGAAAAATGCAATTTTCCTTCCAAAAGTGTCATCCAGCATAACTGTGGAATTAACAGTAGATGCATGTGTTAACGAAAAATGTGACTCAACAGCGGTTCTCGAATAATGCCAAAGTCCGTTCGAACAAAAATTTAATTGTTATCGAAGTTTGACGTTTTGGTATTGCACTAAAAGTGGAACATCTCTTTGGCGATAACTAAATATCTTGGTCATTTATGTAACCTTTGCCAAAGAGCTGTGTGTCACGAGCAATTTTAATTGGTTGAGAAAAACCAATTACGAAGAACTAATCGAAACACTTTAGACGAATTATTTTTCAAAATGTCATTGTTATCTATGACGTTAAAACGTTTTATTTGTTTTATTATTTTTATTGCAAGTTTTGTTAGTTAAAAAGAACCAATGAATTAAACAATTTTTATTGAATTTTTGTTAATTATAAATAAACTAATCGAAACAGTTCGAGTGGTTATTTTTTACGTTTTCACCAATATCCAATTCGTCAATTAATATTCTTCATAGGGATAAGATGACGTTGACTTTTTCTAGCTATTATCCGATCGTCTTTCCTTCGGCTCAATTGATTTTTATCAGTGCCAATCTACAATTTCAGATCGGTCACTTTGAATCCATTTTATTGTTAATCATTTAACGAAGTCTACTTGCAATTGGTCGTATCTTCATCCGCATACAGAATTAATTATGTCTGAGTGGTCTATTAGTTTATGGACGATAATTTCGGATCTGTTGTTTTTAAATAAGTCCGTGAATTCATGCTATTGAACCACTGAGTGCAGACGTACTGCAAAGTAATTTAATAATGAACTCATTTTTTCTTGAATAATAGTATTCACTCATAACACAACTATTAATATTAGTCTATTTGTAATTAATCCTGACTTAATTAATGTTGCACTACAAAAACGTCTGCATTTAATGATACAGTTAGTTTCTCACTTTTACTGCAAAACCCTGTAAAATAGAAAAATAGAAACAGATGCTTCTATTACCTTTTCTATGAGTGCGGGCGAAATTAAAATCAAATGCATTCTATTGCGTTCAATGTCTTTTTATTTCTTGTGTGAAAAAGAAATAAAATAAAGTCAACATCGAGATTCGAACTTGAAAACTTGCGAGTGTCAGGCAGACACTTTAATCATTCGTCCACCGAGGTACATAATACCTTTCATAAAAATAACGATAGAAATCATGTCGAATTCTATTTCATATAAAAAAAAAAATAAAATAAAAATACATAACCTAAAGCGAGAAATAGAAAGCAATAAAAATGAATAGAAGCTACAATGTTTTCTATTACTTTTTTTTAAAAACTGAAATTCAAATTTTCAAATTGCCTTCTATTTTTTCCTATTTCCACGTTTTTGCGGGGAATTGAAAAAAAAAAACAAACAAACTTCTAGTCTTCAGTGAAACCGAGGGTTTCCGGTCTGATTGGGCAGAAAAAAAAGAAACGTCAATAATAGAGCTTTTCATATTTTCAAATTAATTGTTTTCATTTTTAAGAATAAAAATACTGAATAATTTTATATATAATTATATGTCGTTAAAGGAATAATAATTCCAATTTACCTTGTATTATATCTTATTTGTATACTTGTGAATAAAATGTTAAGTAATTTGCAAGTTTTCTCCTTTTTTGGTATTCTTTAAGAACCAATGAATCACAGGAAACAAATTCATTATTTAACATTTGAAACACCTAACTGGAATTTAAATTCCAAGTTTTTATTTAAATGCATATGTATTACATCCATAAACAAAATTAAGAATATTATTTTTAGTATTGCATGCAGAAAAAATGTATTAATAGGTTGTGATATGAAAGGATATATTTAAATCGAATTTTCTATTTGCCACTTTGTTTTGAAAAGAAAACACTGAAAGTAAACTGTCATATTTTGAATTATTTCATTATTCAAAACTTCTATTTCGCTTGCAAGATAGAATAGGATGAACAAAAAAAAATAATTTTTCAATTTAATGTCAGGGATTGCATTTAGATTATACCTCAATAACATGGAATTAACGTTTTCCATTATGTAATTTTATCTCCCTGATGGTTCATTGACATTTTCCTAATCTTAATCTGTTCAATTAACATTAATTTAGAACTATTTACATTTCTTATAAATTAGACAAATTCTTTTAGAAAACACTAATAAGAAAACTACATAAGTTGTTAGAAATCATTCAACAATTACGTAAATCGCATGGGGGGGGGGTCGTCAGTTGTGTGCGTAAACATACAATAAGCCTAATGAAAAGAGATAAAAAATTGTTCGCAGAGAAGGAAGTGGGTAAAAATGATGATTTTCGTGTACGTATTTGTTGAATGGCCCATTAAGGCTAAGTCGTCTGTTGCAACTGAGTTAGGAACTTTCTTCGTAGAAAAATAATTATTTGATATTTCTTAATAGACTGACCACAGCAAGATTCTGTGAAAAATTCTTATAGAAGGATATCAATAAAGATAATTATTGACAAAGTATTTTGGCGTATTTTGCAAAATACGATGCAAACCACATCGAAAACTAGTTTGCATTTTACAAAATTTTATTTAGTTACATTTTGAAAAATCTATTATGTCGAAAATCATGGTTTAGGATTTAAATAACTAACTTCTTAAGTAACTTCTTTCAATTCCCTTTAGTCACTTAACTTTTTGTGGGTCTGTGTGTGCTTTTTATTTATTTTTTTTGTCGCGTGTCGTTTTACTTTTAACATTAATAACGTTTTACAAACGTTTATTAAACATTCAATGTATGTAATAATAAATAAATGTTCTGTAAAACGAACGTATCGCAGGTTTAGCCCATTTGTAACGTAACTTCTAAACGTCTAAGTCACCAAATTCAGCTCTATTTGGTGACTTAGACGTTTATTAGACCTGTTTATGAAAAGTCACAGACACTACTAAAAATTAACCATACAGTAGATACATACGTAACAAAATTAACCCTTAGTAAGCTTTAATTAGTAAGCAAAATAAACCCTGGCTCATTAGGGTTTTTATTTTGAATTTCATTTTCACAATTTAATCTTTTTAATTTAAATTTTTACTATAACAATGTGGATTTCATTCCGTTTGTTATAATTTATGTGCTCCTACATGGAAACAAATTTGGCACGACAGTTGCCTCAAAACAGTCGTACCAAAGCTTGGGGTGTTCTCTTCCCAACATTGGAAGAACTGTCGCTCGGAATGGGGCAGCAGAAGTCCCATTTGAGACAGCGCTTGTACCATATTGGAACGTGACCCACCCGAAACCTAAGGTGAATCCGTCACTGTTTATTTGGTACAGCACTTAAACCAAATTGTTTTCCGTGTACATATATTAGTTTCGATCAATAGTAATTTTATTTTTTTTTTTTTTTTTTTTTGTACTAAACCATGAGCCATCGAATTCATCCTTAACTCGGTTTGATATCACTAAACCATGAGCCATCGAATTCATCCTTAACTCAGTTTGATATCACCTTTTTTTTAATAACTAAATTATTTTTCTACTTAGAGTTCCGTAAGAACATTTTTGAGGAGTCAAATTTCTTTGTAGAATTATAGCGTAATCTTTACAATGTAATTGTCTTTTATTGTAATATTAATATATAAGTCGTAGTAATAATATTACTACGACTCGGAGTAATAAGTATTCAGTTTAAAATAACATTATATTACTGAGAGAAATTCCAAGCGATTTTCACGATTTATTCACTTGAAACAAGTCCACGTGATAAAGTTAGTGTAAGTCATATGCTAATCATGTTAAGCTACGACTGATTCCGAGGTCTTACAATCAGACAAAAGCATAGTACGTGAAAAGTCACTAAGAATTCCTCTCAGTGTAGAATAAAACAACTTAGAGTTTATGTTTCGATTTGAACCGATTATAAAATTACAGAAAATAGCGGCCTTTAAGCCAAAAAATTGTTAATTACTTTTAAAAAACACTTTAAGTTTATATCCAATTAAACTTCCATTAGTCGCGCACATTTTTTTCAAATCGTAGGTTTTCGCATAATACAGATTGTAAGGGGAAATTTTTAACTTGGATCATTAAATGAGTCTGAACTTTTTACTATCCCCACCACTTTGCACTGTCACGCAAATGGGTGATGGAATTAAAGCAATATTTCAGAAGGTTGAATTCATTTTCAATAAACTGACATTGAAATAGTTATTTTCTCACATTAAAAAATGTTAACGAATAACGTTAATGCCAAGTGAAAGCGATACAACGTTTGCTTGATTGTTGTGTCGGTTTCAGTTTGTTTTGTTTTTTCGTTTATCGTACCTCGCAATCCAAAAGACGGTCATCTTCCGGAGTGGACGGCAGCGGGCATCCCACGCCATCCTCCTCTTCCGCGAGGCAGCTCGTGTCGTCGTCATCCTCGAGCAAGTCGTTGACTTCCCTGAGCTCGGGGATGTCGTCTTTGAGGTGCTCGGCCCACGGGTGTCGGTGGCGCAGACCCCCGTCCATGTGTCCCGACGTCGTCGGCTTCACGTGCGGCTCGTTGCCGTAGGGCTGCGAGTCTTGGGACATCGTGCTACGGAGCTCGGGCAGACACCTCGTGTGTTTGTCTCGGTTCTGAAACGCAACGACAACGCCGAGTCGAGTCAGTGCAATTACGCGCGGGCCATTATAAAAAGATAACGATTGCGCAAGCGGACGCCATCTATTTTCAAAATGCCAGATTTGAAATGGCCGGTTTGCGACAATGCCAAATCACGTCTGCTTTCGTCGCCGCTTCGCTGCCCTATAAGTCGTTTTACGCTTCGAGCGAAGCGCCGCTTTTACGCCGTTCGCGGGCTTCGTTTGTTGCTGTTATGATTTTTTCCGGGAACCTCGGATGAATGTGCTGAAGAAAAATACTGAGTGGAAATGTGGTAAACATAGGTTGGCAAGAGGAGGATCATATTGCCAATGTTTCCAAGACATTTCTAATGGATGTGTAATATATTGCGAACTTGAAGTATTGGAATTGGAGTAAACATATTTTTTACCAGGGTGATTTTTAATAAAACGGCTAAATATTGCGAATATGTTAGAAATATATTGTCAATATATTCTACATAAAAAACTATGTAGGCCATATATTATCTATACATCCCATGTTAGAATTTGCCTTATACCACTTGTACTTCCCCAGTGAACCAAACGTCGGATTGACCCAAAATTAGTTAAAAATAGGACAAAAATTAACCAATAATTGAACAAATAAAGTTCTTTGGGCCAATTCTGGAACTACCTGCTTCAATGAGTCATACATCAAAAGACATGATAGAATATAATTAAGTTGAAATGTGTGTCCTGTTTCAATTTACAAATAGCATTATGTTTAGAATGACAAAGAATAGTTATAGGCGATTTTTTTGTTTAGTTGGCATCGTCTAGTTGCATGTGACTGCAGTTACAGTACTTAAATCAATTAAATAGGATAGGGGAGAGGCTCAAACCTTAAGACAGTTGGTGCTGAGAGTCAAATTGATTTGTTGCCAAAATGTAAATGTGGAGGTTTCCTGCTGCGTGAAGTTATTATTTCATGTTTGGGGAACTGTTTCAAGCCTAAACTTGAAACGGTTTAGTAACGGTATTTGAGATGATACTTTTATCTAGCACTGGAAATGATAATGTGCTTTTTCGTGTGGGTGAAAAAGTGACTCGATGGAATATCAATTTGATAAGGGATTGGGACGATAACTGAACATAGGTGTTGGTGATTGTCTTTTCATTTAATGTTGAGTTACATAAGTGACGAAAAATGAGTACTGAAGATAGGAAATCGCGGAATCAAAGTACGTTTTGATTCCGCGATTTGTCAAAATTCAAAGCTTTTATGATTATTACAGGTTGCAATGTCATGTCACATTTTTTACGTAAAAGTAGTTACATTTTTTAATAAAAAAGAAGCGGTGAAATGAAAACATAAAATGCAGGAAGCGTGAATTTTGAGTTGAAAAATGAATTAAAATAAGTGTTTGCCCTAACATTCATTTGAATTCAAAATAAGACACGAAAAAATACTAATGCATTGCATTAATTGGTTTATATTATTTTTATCTCACTGTTTAAGTCGCTCTGATTGTGATTCATTTACATCCTAAGAACGATTGTCACAGGACAAAGTCCAAGTTAGGTGTCTAGGATCATTTAACACCATTCCAATGGCTAAATCCACTTGACATTAATTTATGACATATTACAATATTTATCCTCTAGTGATAGGAGTTCATGGTAAGGTTTAAACAATCGCAAGACGAAAATCAATACAGACGTTTCAGCGAATAAAATAGAAAAGAGAATATTCTAAATTATACTGAAAAAATATTATATAATAAATGCTTAGATTTTAGCCTATTTGAACAAAATTGGTACATCTTCAAACATATTCCTAGTTGATATGGTATATTTGCATAGAACGTCGAGTAAAATTGAATGAATACATCATCTGGGAAATGCTTAGAAGTTACATTAGTTTTGTTCAAATAGGATACGATGACTTACATTTGCCACGGTTGTAAGTCACTTGCAAAATGTTTTCCATTGTACAGTCATTATCTTGTTAGGGTATTTTTTTTATTTTCCGTTTCGTCATTAAAGGTCAGCGAAATAAAACAGGCTTGGAACGCGAAAAATATGTACTTGCACGCAATGAGTGATAAGATCAGAATCGCCTGAATTGGCATATTTAAATGAAATTGTTACGAATATATGTGTTCGAAACTAAATAAGATTATAAGCTATTTGGGTTTTTATCAAACACTTTATTATCATAAAAACAAAAATTCTGGATTGGTCGATTAATTTTAAATGGAAAGTGAACTTCCATTAATGATTCATCGAATTTTTCGAAGTGTAATTGCTGTACACACACGGAGAGAAAAGTATACTAAATTTGCAGTGACAATACATGAAGTTTCCGATGCTAAAATATTCCGAGCAATCGACACCACAGTTGACCACAGGTTTCATATGAGAGAAAAACAAACTTTCTTGTTAGATAGTACAAAGGAAGATTTAATGTCATCTATAAACGAAGTTTTAAGCCGTTGATTTGACTGAAGACTTTCCACTTTTTGTACATTTTCAAGCCCATCGCGTAAACAAATAAAATCACAACATAGTTCGCAACTTGTCTCGTGTAAATTATCATTCGAATATAAATTAAATTAAGGATCGTTCGTAATTGTACAAATGATAAATGTACTAATTTTTAGATAGAAATTATTCTATTCCTGACGATGAAACTTTGTTTTCGAAATGTTTTAGGTAAAGTTAGTGTTCAATTATTAAGCATATTTACAACAAAACAAACATGTGTTATTAAAATACCAAATTGAACTAAAGCAGAGTAATTTATAACATTTTGGGGATTTTTTTCTTATTTAATCATGTTTATTATTTTAACAGTGATTTTTCTTCGTCATTCATTAAGAATGTTAATTCCTTAAAAAGCAATACAATATATTGTATTTGATAAATTAGTGGCTGGATCGTAAAACTCGCTCGACGCTCGAAGTGTCCCAAAGACAGGCAATCGCCGCTTAGCGGTTTATGCTCAATTTCAAATTAAAATATCTATTAAACTATCGCTGATCGCTGATATCTGCATGGTGTCAGCGAGGAAGTTGTTCCTTAAGATCTAAGGAATAATTGTGCAAAGTTTGAACAAATTCCATACTGTACGAATCGAAATATTTACACTTATATTTGCGCGATACTAATAATAGTATATTTTGCACCAAGGGCGTTGAAACGGGAAATTCGCGTTCGATTGCGAAGTTTGCACGTCGAGCGTCGGGCGAGTTTCGCGTTCCAGCTACTCAATTTGAGATTTTGTAGTTAATTTTGATCATACAATGATAGTTTAATCTCAGCAATAGCTGAAAATTATTGAATATAATTATCTCCCATTTTTATTTGTAGGGTAAAGGTACCAGTGAATGGTCAGCTAAGATTTGCACCAGTGAATAGTCACCCATTTAAAACGTATTGTCTAT
>JABFPB010000281.1:0-45148 GCA_022817645.1 Ceratoteleas bidentatus
ATTTAGGATTTTGGTCAAAAATATTACTTTTTTTAGTATTTTATATATTAAATATAAAATGACTTATTTATTGCATATCAAATTAAAAAAAAAGACATTTTTGACATTTTTTTTAATTCTGGAAATAAAATTTGAAAATTAATATTCGATTTTGATTTTTCAACTCGAACTGAGTTCTAGAAAATCGTTTTTCAAATACTATTTTTTATGGATCTAAACAATTGATTATCCAATTAAATAGTCTGTTTCAGATAAATGTTTGGTAAAGTGCATTAACCCCAAGTGCAAATGCAATTACGAAATCGATCGCGCGACGTTCGCGATTTGTCGGGTCCAGCGCGACGATCCCCCACGCTTGTCCCGTCGTTTGACCGGCGAGTGAAACGAGCTGAAAAATGCGCGTGTAGGCGCGGACGCGTAGGCGCGACGAGGACGCCCGATACCTCAGTTAGACGGCTGCGGCGCACGTGCGTTTTTCGGCAATAACGCACGTGAAAAAAACATTGTCGGACGATCGACCCGGAACCGGTTTTTATTACACCCCCGATCCGGCATGCCAGAATTAGACTGACTCATGTCGACTATTCCGCCGAGTTGGCATCGGGTTTCATCAATGAATTCCCGATTACCATTTTTCACCGTTTTTATTCCCATTTCTGCTATTTTAAGGCGAAATATAAACATTGCTTTACCGATTTTGAGAGAAAATATGTTTCGTGTAAATATTTTGATTTACATATAAACCACTGAAAACTGGGCTCTATTGTGGGGTGTAAAAATAAATTTGGGAATTTCCGATCGTATTTTTGTGGATCCACAGTTTGTTTTCTGAGGGGATTTTTAAATGAAATTACTCAAAGAGTAAATACTAAGTATTTATTATCTGTGAATAATTAACTAAAATTGTTTGATAATTTAAAAAGGCATTGCTTATAATTTAATTATTATAATTCGTAATAGGGACTCATATTTTCTTTTAAACATTTTTCTTTTTCTATTAGGTTATTAATTTATTTTTTAATGTTGTCGAATATTTGTTTACAATTTATTCTTTTATCGATTGTTCCTTAAAATGTTTCGCATTGCTTTCAAACTGCTTTTGATAATGTTTTAATTGTCAAACGAAGCCGGAAAATCAATTAAGCGCTCGATTATAAGATTGCTAATATGATTTTAATTTAACTGCACCGCATTAATCAGAGATTACTCAAGATTATCGGCGACGTTTTCTGAATGCAGAACTTAAGTTGAATGTATTATTTGTAACTTATTCTTGTGCAAATAGTGAGTTCAAGTGATGGATTGAAACTAATTAGTTGCGATTAACTACGAATGAAAGACCGTACATGATCGATTGTATCTGCATGTTCAATTAAACGCGATTGTGTATCGTATTTAGATTGAGTTTTGCGAACTGCTCATTTGTAATTAATTTCCGAGGAGTTATTGTCTGTAACCAGTCGTTTCGGATTATTCAAATAAACGGCTGATCTGCATCGATTCGCATACAATTACCTTTTTATTGACCATATTTCACAAGATAAAATAGAGTATGCTTATTTCGTTACAATTTTCAGATCTTTTTTTAATGTACTTATTTTTAATCATCTTCTCTAATTATAAAAAATATCAAATTACAATAACTTTTACTTCTCAAGTACTGAATTATTTAATAGTAATTATTTCAATTTTACGTCGATTGAACTTCCTCGAACTTTCGACACCTCGATAGGAAACACTTATAGAATCGTCGAAAATGCGAAATACCGGAATTTCGCATTTTTAGTCAGGCACTTAAATGGCACGCTGTCAATGCGGCGACGTGTTTCAAAATCTCCGCGATTTCAGTTTTTTCGACGTTTAATAAGTATCCGCGACGCGCGCAGGTGTTTCGGACCCAACGACTGTCCTTGCGCTTACGTAAACCACGCGACTTACGCGTTACGCAAAATCGCGGACAATCGCGCGCGCGCGCACATTGTTTCGCCGCGGTTTTTCGCCATTAGAAACCGGCGGCGCAGCCGATCTTCAGCCGGCTCAGTCAGGCGTGACTTTTTCGCCGTTATTCCGCGATTCCAGGTCTCGTTTCGCGCAGATCGTGGACATTTGTTTCGTCTGGTAATCGCGTTGAAACGGATACGCTAATAAATTTCGCGGAAAGGAGAGTTGGTCTTTTCGTTCGGTTTGTATATTTTTTTTGTAATGTAATAGTATATTTAAGGTGATTTGTCAGATATAAGTTACTAGATTAGTGCATTTTTAATTAAATGCACTAATCTAGTTTTTTTGCTCAAAAGTTCATTCAACTTTTCTGTTGGGATCAGTTTTCTCACTGTAGGAAAATGTTTTGAAACATTTTCACAAATACTACAAAACTTTAAAATGTCTTTTTTAAAGTTTTTTGAAAAGTCGTGGAAAACGTCTTCAAATGAAGAAATTTTTTTATAAAAACTATACTTAAAGTGTCTGAACCTAAACGTTTTTTATAATAAAAAAATATTTAAGATATATTTAAAAAAAGTTTGTTAACGCAAATAGAAAAAGTCTCACTTTAATTTAATTTTCGGCAGTATTCAGTTGACGAAATTAAATACCTAATTTAATTAAAAACCGAAAATCATGAGAAAATGTTTTTAAGTACAAACTTAAAAAAAGCAATCAAAATCGAGTTTTAAACATTTTTACGGCACGAAAAACATTATTATTTCCTCCTTCTTTTTTCTCTATCTCAATAAAATTTTAATACCCAACCCAAAAAGTCCTAAAAAATAAAGTTTCCCTAAAGTGTAAAATTTGCACAAAAAAGCTCTTCCCCCATTTGCAAAGCAAATATCTTCGCTCATCTCTGGAGTGACTCACACTCGTTTAAATGGAAGCTTCTCGTCTTTCCACGATTAGCGTAAACATTCGTTCCGTCCATAAAACTTTATAAGCGCGCGATGGAATTAGCGTGCGACGGCCAGTCGCGCATATTCATTCGGTCTGCCCCTTTTTCTCTTCTGTTGGCAGATCGCGGGCCGTCTGGCGCTGCGACTGAGCCGTCACCGGTAATTGCGCATTGTCGGCTGCCATTAAAAATTGCACGCGCCCGAGCCCCTTATTAATTACACGCTGCCTCAGGTGTAACCATGTTCCTTTATTTGTTACACTTTGGCGGCCGCGGCCACAAAGTTAAGACTTAACTAATTCAAAAAAAAAAAAAAAAGGGAAAAGAAACGTACTTAGAATTAGATAAGTTGGAATGGTCAGATATTTCTGTTTTCACTAAAAAAATTAGAGATAATTAATTTGAATAATTTCTACTATTTCCAAAGTGAAAAAACTTAAAATGTGACAGTGTCGCTTAGGAAATTCTAATAATAAAATAAGTATCAAAATTAGAAAATATATATATCGCTTATACAACTCTGTAAATCAGATTAATAAAATTGTATACACATGCAATGTTTTATGATTCAGTCAAACGAAAAAAGATATATATACAGGATGATCTAAACCTGTTGTTAAATCCTCATGACTCTTATTAGAAAAATTTGTTTGTCTAAGTCAGGCATACTGTTTACTTGTTAGATACCACTATACACTTTATAAGACAGAAGTAAACCTGTGCTGGTACCAGTTCAAATTTTCCCTGTTCAATTCCTGGCTCTTTGTCGGGGCCCTCGCGAAACAGACATTATCCCATTAACATTAATGCATTATGCAACTCGGTAATTGCACCCATTTAGTGTAAGTCACCTTCGCGACCCTACGTTTTTAATTTGCAATTTTCTCACATTTAAAGTTATCGATACAAAACTAGATTATCGAAAAATCTATTTCGGCAAAATTATAAAAAATATAATTATCTGAAAAACCACAATTAGTCACTTAACTAATTTTGTTAAACTAATAAAAATTTCTAAATACGGTGTTTAAACAGTGTTTTGTGAATAATAATGACCGGCCATACAACAGACCGTTTTGCCTGAAAAAATGGGAAAAACGTCGGGTGCGTGCCGTTTCTGCGTGGGATGATGACAATGCAGAGACCGCAACTCGAGTGCGGATAATTAGGATCAATAAGTCTGCCGAGAACACGTCCGTCTGTGCGACGGAGTGAAAATTGTTGAGACTAATTAGAGTTACGACGGCGGCCGATTCACCCCGCTTTATTACCCGGAAATCGAGCCGCTTCTTGTCACGTAATCGAACCACGGATTACGCGGCATTTTTTCCCGAACGCGGCCTCGTCGGTTTCCTCCGGTCTTTTTTCGTTTAGGATTTTCCCCCGTAATCTAAGGAATTGGGGTTCCTTTTTTAATTACTTCATTTCAGGCATGAATGAAAAGAGTTCGGATTTTTTCGGAGCACTTGAACAAATTGAGTAATTTCGTTAGTTAGATTATTCAAAAACATTTTCTTAAAGTGTTGTCTTCGAGATTCTGCGTAGATGAATTTGTTTATAAAAAAAAAAAAAAAAAACATGATAGAATTATGTGATTAAAAAATGGTTTCATAAACAATTTTTATTTTTATTTTTTTTATTTAGAATCTCGCTCTGGTTAATTTGTTAATAAATCAAGAAAATGATATTTTTATCTCGAAATCTTTTTTATGGTTTTTTATGTTTGAAAGATATAGTAATTTTAAAAAGGAATTGTTTAAATTAAAATTCCACTGGAAAATGACTTTCTGACATAGTTGAGAAAATCAATACTATTTCATACCTAAGTAAAACTGACGTCATTTGAATGTTAAGTCGTATAACATTTAAGGACACTTTTTGCGTTGCATTTCCTGAAGTAAATTTAGAATCGTATGTTTTGTTCGCATTCATCATCTAATTGAGGAATGTTATTGAAATACTCAATTAAATTATTTTGTAGTACACTGCAATTTTCGTACTAAAAACGAAGAAAACGTAAGATTGTTCCTAATCCAAAATTCAGCACCGTAAAAATATTAAATGAATATTATTTACTTAATATTTATTAGAATATAATTCACCACTTTCGGAAAATTTCGCCCGGCGATTCGATAAAACATAAATCGTCGTTTTTATTGCTTCGCTCTTTGCTCGAGTCATTTCAGGGCAGTCAATAGTCCATTGAATTCGTCCACTTTCCCGCTGAAAACATTCGTCACTTGATCCACTTCCACGATGGATTCGATCGACTGTTGAAGCCCCACAAAAAGGCGTCGATTTTTCGATGATTCAATTTCGTTGTCCGACCATTTCGAACGCAACACAATGATGCCGTTGAGATCGTCAAAGAGAGCTTCAAGTGGTCCAAAAGTTATTCGAATAGTTTGCTTTTTGTCGAACTTACGACTGTCGAACGTTTTTATAAAGTATTTCTCATAATTTCTACAGTGTTTTTTATTTAAGCACTTTATTTGAAGAAACGATTTTAGATTTGGAGAAATCGTTTAAATATTAGTTTTCAAATACTGTTTAAGTAATTTTTCGTGTAATAATACTTAAAAAATTCGAACTTTATTTTATCATTTTCTTACTTTTCAACAATTTTTCAAGTTACATTATTTCACCAGTACTCTGTCATCCAATATGATCTTATATGTCTATATTTAGCGAACTTACCTCACATTTAATTCTTTTGTATTCGCGATTTCGCCGGCAGCTGTCACGATATTTTCCAATTACTGTGCAGTAAAAAAATGTTAACTTGTCTGCATTCATAGACAATCCAGGTAGAAATTGACATGTATGTCAATTTTTATGAAGTCTCATATATGTTCATATTTATGGCACATGTTCATTATATATTAGATTAAATATATATGTCTGCATATTTGCAATCTGTATGCCTTTGTAAAATAGGTTAGCAATATAATAAAATCGAATTTGATATAATAAAATAATTTCGAATTTAGGATTAGAATCCTATTTTTACGTCGAACACCATTTTCAATCAATTTCCTCCACGCTTCTTCTTCGAAAAATGAGTTGCAACTCATTCTCGGAATTGGTTTCCTCTTCTTTGTTTCCTCTTACTTTTTTCCTCCGCGCCATCTTGAGCACTAAAAGTAAAAGTGATCGGTCGGGCTGCGATTGCCATTGTTCACCTTTATTTATTTATTGCTAGCGCTGCTGTTGACCCCTCCTAGCGGTTTACACGCTACGTAATTACTCTGCTTGCTGGCCTGAAAATCCTTAAGCCGTATCGCTTCGGATCTCGCGGGGCCTCAGTCGGATCCCCGATCCCGGGGAAAAGTCAGCATTTGCATTTGAATTTGGCGCTTCCGCGCCGGCTACAAAAACTGTCACAAAAACTGGGTGGCTGAAGATTACTAACAATGTAAAATTAATGTAAACTTAAATTACATTTTTTATACCAGTTGCAAATGTATAGTATTCAGTTCTAAAGAATAACTGTAAAATTAAAATTGAACTATATCCAAGTTACAGTATAGAAATTAAAAATTCATTGAGGAAAAAATATATATGTATATTTGCAAACTTCAGAATTTTAATAAAGGAATGACGGAAATCAATGACTGAGGATTCAAAAATAATGAAACCCGCATTTTTATCAATTTTTATCATGAATGTTTTATTCTAATATTTTATGATATCATTCGGATTCCACTTCCAGGAAGCGGAAAATGCATTTGCAATCCAAGAAGTTGTCGGAACGTAAACGTAAACTGAAAATCCGCCGGATCGCGTCACTATTCTTGGTAGTGGGAATTCGATCCGCGTAGAAAAGTTTCCGAAGTTACGAGTTGACAGGCGTGAAGGTTTTCGCAGCGCCTCACTGAAAACTGGATTTAGAAAATAAATAATTTAATTTCGTAGATCATTTCTTTTATTTTGGCAAAAAAGTATGTTCAAAACCCACTATAATGGCTTTCTCGTGTTTCTAAAGATTTTACCCCCGAATTTCTCATTTTAATGAATAAAAAACAAATAAGAAATGTGCATACAATTTGTATATAATATCACGTATTCATATTGTCCTATCCATAAATTCATTTCATTCACTTTTTTATTTTCGATTATACTTCCTGATTTTTCTTCACATTCTGACAATCTATTATTTACATTATATTTATACTTGCTATTTATTTCCATTCGTTACTGAAAATAGACGATTATTTCATTGCAGTTATCGTTCCGTCTAAATATTTTATAATGTTGATATGATTATTAAAATGTTGAAGTTAAATGTATTCAGTATAGACAATAATTTTTTTATTTCAATGTACAGACTCTTTCATCAAATACAGAACAAAATGTTCTTAAGGCAAAAATGAGTTAATTAAATATTTCAATAAAAACATCAAATAAAACATCTTTTCCCTTTATTTTACACCAAAAATAACCATTTTTTTAATTGACTTGACTGTAATAAACAAAAAGACAAACCTCTTTTATTAATTTTGTTTAAACAAATAAATAACAAATACAAAATAAATGAATAAAAGTTGTTGTAATACATAAATAACTAAATGGATCAAAACTCATATTTGTATTAAACCAACTAAAAAATCAATAATAAAATTCACACTTCTTCCTGTGCAAAAAATTACAAAAAGCTGTACTTGAAATTTGAATTTCCACCCAGTGCATTACAAAGTAAAACTGCTAGAACCTTACAGAGTTTTTTCAGTATTGAAAAGTGTGAGACTGCAGTTTTGCAGTCACCATTGCCAGTTGGAGTTCCGCGCGATTAATTATAAATACGTATCACAGTTGCATTATAAATACGCGACGGTACGTGTGACGCACGTGTCTCACCCTCCAGGAATTCACGGTACTTATCGCAACTGCGTAAACCGGTCGCGGCAAAAAGTGTACCACCATTGTATCAATGCAGACAATCGTCTGTGAATTAGACTCCGAGTGCGTCGACTCGCAGGTGCTTGAGCAAAGTATGACGAATAAGATGCGGGAAAAATACAAAATACATAGGAAACAACATAATGATTGGGCAGACGAAATTACGTAGCAAGCAACGTAGGAACTAAAATCAATGAAACTTTGATCACTGAAAAAAATTACAATTGTGAAATTTCTAAAATTGTTTAATATTAAAAAAATATGCAAATTAAATTTTTTTTAATTGTTTCAAAATTGTTAAAAATGATCCAATTAACTGAATGTTTACAATTTTTTTTAAGATTTAAAAATGTTAAGAATTTTCAAAGAAAAATTTCGAGAAATGGGTACATTAACAAATGAAAACAAATTTCTATTTTAAACATTCTGAAAAGTTTTTTTTACATTTTCACATTTTCATTTTGAAATAGTTTTTGTTAGGTAGTTCAAAACTACACTAAAGATGGCCTTAGTGTAGTTTTGAACACCTTTTCTCAGTTTCCATAAAACCTTCTTCGATCACGATTTTCGCCTCGCGCGTCCCGATTCGGGAAATCCGCGGAAAGGCTTCCCATCGCGTGTCCGCTCGTTTTCTCACGAGCCGCGGCCCGGCGTGAACTTTGGCCCTGAACTTCGGCTGAACTTGGGAACGGACAATATGCCGTGTTCGCCGCGGGATGTTGCGCGCGCTTATCGGCTTTTTGCAAACGCATTTGCGCGCGGCCTTACACACCGCGTAAGGCCGCGTTTCATTCATGCCGCACCGGTGAATGGGACGACAGCGCCGCTGGCACGACGACGCCGCGAGGAAGTTTCCAATCGCGCCCACTTTTTCGCCGGGTTTTCCGCGCGGCTATTTCGGTGCCGCGTTTGGCGAACCCACTTCGAGGCGGCGCCCTCCCAAGTACCCGTAGAAAACTGTCGTTAGCGAATGACGGACGACGGTGGTAAAAAGTTCGAAGAAAAAAGCGCCGTAGAAAAATTGGAAAAATTACCGACTTTTCAAATGTAACTTGGTTATTTTGCACGAAAGTAGAGTTCGAAATTTTTGTCCAACTTTTCAGACAAGTTTTTGAGTTTGAAAAATTTCAAAGTCAGAAACATTTTTTTCTATGGGATGAACTTGAATATTGGAGACAAATTTATGAATTTTTTAATCGGAAAAATTTTCAGTCCAGGTTTTAAGTTTGGAAAATTTTTAAGAAACATTTTTTTCTATGGAATGAACTTGGTTGATATTGGATAAAAATGGATGAATTTTTTAATTCGAAAAAAGTTTTAAGTCTCATTTTTAATGTCATGCAAAGTAATGAAAATGAAATAAAAAATATTCCAGTAGAGAAATAAAAGTTTCTCTACTGGAAATTGTTTGAAAGAAATTTGCATCTCAAAATTAGTTTAGAATACCATCGAATGATTATCAGTCAAACAATTGGTGAATCATTTCGGCGATAATTCAGCGAGAGAAAAAGTAAACATAACAAATCGCCGACTCATTTATTTGCTTTCGATTCTTAGTGCGATTGTTTCAGTTTGTACGCTGCAAAAATAATATTTCAAGAATCGCTTCACTAGTAGTGCCAACTTTTTTATGAAATCCATACTATGGAGAAACTCCAACAAAAACGGCTGCACGTATAGAACCGGATTTTATATTTACATAATTGCTTTTTTTAGACACGATTTTAATTGTAATATTGAAACTAGTCACGTAACTGCTATGATTGCAATGTTCCACTTCCTATTTTAATGCTGAAGACAGTAAGAAAAACGGTTTGGCAGACTTTTTATTTTAATATAAAAATAAATAAAGAATATTAATCGGGGCAAACAGTTACTTGTGTTCAAATGTTAGTATTTGAACGAGATTTATCCACTTAAATTTAAATTTAAATTAGTGGAATGTCTCATATGATTTCTATACATTTTATAGTTTTTTAAATAAAATTTCAGTTTTGCTTTTAGTATTTTATTTTTTTGTAATTTGAGATATGTAATTTAATTTAGTTCTCGAAAGATATTCTTTTCGTGTCGTAAAATATACTGCAAGTCGTATCCAACACGTTTATACCGTCGATTTCATGCAAAAATGCTAAGCACTCTTTTTCTCTGCAAATTCCACATAGAATATATGACCCTCGTGTGCTGGAATGAACATTATCGAGAAATATTAGCTGGTGCAACGTTGGTTGCAATTCGAATATAATTCTGTAACCTCATTGCATTCCATCCGAAATTGTGATTCTCGTTTTTAAATTAAGTGTCTACGATTTTGTGTTTTTACTATGATTTATAAATAAACACTAGACTTACACGAAAACTATGAATGTCTTGTATCTCACTGGGGTGAATGAACTTCTCGTAGCATAACTTTTTTTACTGCAAACAATTTACTTGAAGTTTTTCAGTGCATTCTTTTTATTTAATTAACTCACATATTCTCGGTGAGTCAATTGGCATCTATTAAAAAAAAAAAAAAAAAAAAAAAAAACAAGTTTTCTTTATAACGTTTTACTTACTTATGACGTAGAAAAACATTTAAATATGTATTAGTGACTGTACACTAGCGATGTACATAAACAACTTTTTTTTCAAAGACCTTTAAATAAAAAAATCAATATTTACATGCAAAAAAGTCAATCGTGATCGGTAACGAAAATTGCCAAGTTTTTCATGTTCAGTCAATTTGACCAAAATCAGTTAATATTTCCATTTTCTATTTTAAAAAATTCACACATAACGAATATGATTTTTTAGCACTTTGCAAATACATTTATTTCATCATACATACATGCTTATTTAAATGAAATGAAACGACTCTATTTTTGTAATTCAATAAAAAACTTTTTTTTTCGAAAAATGCCGACCGTGATTTCGCCCCGGGGTAAATCGTCGATTTGCCTTGCTCGTGAATATGCATGCCTCGAAATAGGAACGCGCTCGCGTCGGACTGGTTTCTGGTCGCAAACCGAACGCATTTGTCGGCGCGCAAGGTCGGTTATGAGCCGCTTATTAAAACCGGGTATAATGCCGATCGGCGATCCTTCATCCGCACTTGGCGCCAGTATCATCGCCTGCCATTGTGCGCAATCTATTTTAGTAACCAAGCTGATTTCGCCAAGGTCGTGCATGGTGCACGCCCGGACACGCGATTACATGACTCATTACGATTAAATGTCTTCGTCTCGGCGCGCGATCGGATGCGAGCGTAAGTCATCGGCGACGCCGATTTTCGACACGTTTTAATTATACACGTCGCCGCCAATTAAGGGGACCCTGAAGAGTCAAGTCAAGTACCTTTCTAAATTAATAAACTCGCATGAAATTGTGGAATTCAACATGGCTTGATATTATAATTATAATCGGTAAAAAAGGACCGATCTTTTTATTTTATAAAACGTGGAAAACTATTTTTTTCGAGTTTCAATTAACTTAAATTGTATCTTTACATATTTTTGGAAAACCGGTTTAGATTCGTTTTTACAAAAAATGTACCTTCTTTTGCAATTTAAAAAAACCAGCAAATTAAAAAAACTGCATTGTCATCGCCGGGACTTGAACCCATGACCCAATCACAAAAGTTGGAAAGTATAAGAAATCTTCCAGAGATATAAGATAAAGATAGGCATTGGTCGAGAGGATATACTTTCAGACTCTGACTCGAAGGTCGCAAGTTCAAATCCCAGCTAAAGGGACGAACTTTTTCCAACTGATTCGTTGGAAAATTTGTGATTACATGCCATTGCAATTGTTATAAATAATTTTAGAAATGTTTACAAAATTTTAATAAATTGGGATTTTTCAAAATTGAATTCTGAATATGAATTTTGCTCACAAATGACTCACAACGTGAGTGTGTTGTTTTGTATTTAAATGTTGGCATTTAAATATTGGACTTGGATAGGATTTTCTTAGATTTAATTGATTCTCTGCTGGGAAATGAAGTCACATCTAATTTTTCCTCCTCCCAGTCTAAACTCGCAACATGGATATATCCGAAGCCACAACTTCCGTCGCCGCTCGTAACTATCCACAATAAATATTTGCCGGCAACTCAGTCATTTTTCCGAGCGAAGTGTATCGACAGTAACCGCGCTTCGCAGACTCCCGATAACGCGGCAAAATCGAACGATGCCGCCGGCTCGCGGCTCCACGTAATTGCAAGTAATTAGCGCCGGGTCGTCGATAGCGCGCCGCAAAAGATAACGTCTTGAACTCGACGACGCCGGCCACAATCGACAAATCCCGTTTTTTACGCGCAAACAGACAAAATATCCGCAACTATGTTTCGCAACGCTGGCGCTTTGCGCCTTTTCTCATTTGAAATTTCAATTCAGATGAAATTTAATTTGCGAAATTCCCAGCTTTTCGACGCGGTATTTTGTCTATTTTTGGTTTTCAAAAATCTCGTTTTCGAAAACGTATTTTAGAAATAAAACCTGTCGGGTTTTGTTATGTATGAAATTTGGAATTGAAAATAGTTTATTTGATGACAAATTTGATTTCACAATATTTCAATAATTCGATATTCATCAATAGAAATGTGAATTTATTCATGCTGAATGAAACATCATTAGATGCGCAATGCCGAGCTGACATAATCTGTGATTGAATTGATTTTTATAAATATTGTTACTTACGGTTGGAATATATAAAATCGGAGGTTGTAATAGTTTCTAATGACAATTTTTTTAATAAAATTGGACGAAGCGAAATAATTTCGTTTCAGGAATTGTCCTTAAAAAAAGTTTGAAGTTTCAAAAATATTACCCAAAATTCGTAAATATACTTTTACATTCCACGTCAAAGTCAGATTGTATATATTTCATACGTAAATTACAATATTTGTAAAAAACTAATTTTTATCATCCGAAGTAGGATTTTTATTTCACCTTAAGGTAGTTCCCCTTAAAGTGAGTAATAACTTTTCAAAACATGAGAATTTAATAAAACATTAAACTTTAAAGTTGGGTTCTTGGAATATTACAATTTAATTTGCCAAATATTCAAGCAATTCGACTACTCAGAAATCCAGATTTTCGATGTTATAGTTTTATTAAAACACATGGATAGTATCAATATACATATAATTTTTCAGCAATTTTAACATCCAATATCTCGGCTTCTATGTAGTAGAAATATTTGGGAATTTGGCAAATCAAATCGTAGCCTCGAAATAATCCAAATTTAAAGTGTCATCGAATTCTCATTATTTTAACTTAACAAGGGAACTGCCTTAACTCGGGCGAATCGAAATTATATGATAACCGGACGTTAATCGTTCGTTTTGTCCTGCGCCAGGATTCACGCGGCCAACTTTCGCTTTTAGGATTCTCAGTGGCTGCTCGATCGCCGGAAGAGCGTGACAGGAAACGGGATTGTCGCGGGATAAGGATCAATTTTACACGCTTTCGTGACGGCCGAACGACCGCGTCGCCGTTCCGTTCGAACGGCCGATGCGCGGAAAAAAGCCGTGCATTCAATGCTGATTTCGATCCTAAACATCACGCCCGTTATCAGTGGGAATTATCAGTCGCACTTTTTCAACAATACATGTTTTCCTGACTTCGTCTTTTCCACGATTATTCATCAAATTCAATTCCTGTCGCGCAAATACACTTTTCTATTCTTCCATATTCTTTTGCAAAAGGCTAAAAACAACTTTAAAAAACATAATCATATAAAATACAATTTTTTAAATTAAAACTTAAAAAACTTTTATTTTAGTGGTAACAAAATTAATTACTTGTCGATAATTCTTTGTTTAAGTAAAATAAATTAAAATTTTTCTTTCATAAAATAATTTAAAAAAATACTTAAACAATTATTTGTATTTAAGAATTATTTTTGACTATTTAAACTATCTTTTATTTTAAATAATCAATTTTTATTTTAAAAATCGTTCGATGTAAATCGCGATAAATCGACAGAAATCAGTGAAATTTTGAATTTTAATTGACAATAAAATTTTTATCTTCAGACCCCGAAAAATCGAGAAATTAAGAGTTTTCTTCCAACTTTTTCCACTGCAAAGCGCAACGTTCGTTGAAAGATCGTTGATTGGCCGCGTTGACGTACGAATGTAAGACATGTGTGCACATACGCGCGGCGTCTATAACGCGTATGGCATGGTTTGTTCGTCGTCGACGTCACGCGCGCCGATGAATTCGCGAGCTCGTTAAATAGCCAGGGGGGCAACGTCCTTCGCGACAAGGCGTAATCCACACACCGATCATTTACCGTCGCTCGCGCGCATTCCATCGCCACGAGGTGAATTGTCGAATATCCTTGAGAATGCGCGATTTATATGCGCTTAGTCTAATCCTCGTCTAATCTACCGGTCACGCTGCATTCATGGACTCTTCTCATCGTGATCCATTTTTGTTTGCCACTGTCAAAAACAATTTTTAAAAAGAAGATTGCTAACATTTTTTAAGATAAAAAATTAGATAAAATAAAATAAAATAAAAATAAAAAGATAAAAAATGATTTCTAATTTTTTTGAAGATTAAAAATTGTCTTCGAATTGTTTAAATATAAAAATCTTCAATTTTATTAAGATAAAAGTCATCTTTTGAATTGTCTTAAAATAAAAATGATATAATATATAAGATGATTTAAATACATTTTTTATACTTTTAAATATGATTTAAATAAGACGATATAAAAAAATCTTAAAACCAATTTCTACATGAAAAAATTGAAACGTTTATCTCGAATAAACTCATCTGAAAAAATTGAATTCTACGTTTGCGAAACTGCGAGGCAAAAATTGCGATATAAAACGGTAACCTTGTGAGCGCGACAGCGAAGATGAACCAGTTTCGCGTGCACGTCATTTGAAGTTTATTGTCGAGTCGGTTGGTACAATTACGTAAAGCACAATGAAGCGAGGTGCCACTTAATGCCGCGTTGCGCGACGCTGCTTTTCGAAAAACTATGCTAATTGTCAAACGAAATGTTAATTACCGCCACTCCGTAGAAGTCTTTGCGATTCGCGAATGGCGACGCACATAAAGCAAAGAATTATCCACAGAAAGAAAAAATGTGTTTGTGTTGCCAATTAGTCGGCATTAATTTAATAACGCTGACGAAAATAATGCCCATTACGTATTCGTACGTGAATTCGAAAAATGTAACCTTAGCGCAACGAAGTTCAAACATGTGTGACCGAAATTTGGGTCAAATTGCGGTCAAATTTCGTAAGTTTTTTTGAGGGAGATAAAATGTAGTTGATAAATAAACTCCAACAAAAATCTTGCGAAATGTCGGTTTGGCTTTTGACCGTAATTTAACCCAAATTTTGGTCAAATCTCCAAATCTCAAAAGTATTAATTTTCGAATACTTTTGAGAAGGAAAAAATAGTTCATAACTAAATTTCGAAAAACATTTTTTTTTTAGAATAATTATGATTCGTATTTACATTTTTTAACTTCGTTTAAATTTGACAATTAATTTGCAATTGCAAAATTTAGAATTATATATTTTAAATAAATAATGAATACAAAATCTTAATTTTGTCTTCGGTTTTATCTCGTCATACAATGTAACAAGAGTAACATGTTATTTTTCGTTTTTTTTCTGGAGATAATTGGAGACAACCCGATACCGTAATCCAATTAGTCAATGATTCGAACCAGCTGAAAAGCGGAACTTTGTGGGAAAATAGCGCCTGATACAGGATCGTTCGAGAACAATTTGCTATTGTTGTTGCATCGCGTTTAATTAGCACCGGGCCCGCCATTTTTGACGAATTAGAAAGCGTGAATAATGCCGAAACGGACGCGTCCCTAAAAAAGAAATTATATTTATGGCCACGCCGGTTTCGTAAGAGTCCGCGAATTCCGCAAACCGGCGCGCTCGCGGTGTGCCAATCCGCGCCGGATTTCGACAAACCTTTTTCGCTCGTTTTCGTCAATGTGCCTCAAAAACGGAATTAACCAACATAGTCAAACAAGTAATTCATTTCAAAACATATTTTTAGCAGATTTAATTTGAAACAAATATAATAAAAAATTTTTTTAACGTCAAAGAAAATACAACTGTATTTTTTAATTTTGTTATGTATGCAACAAGCAAATAGTAAACGTTTCCAAATGTTACCGTTTATCAAAATTCATATAAATACCATATTCGTTAATTAAAAATCATCAGATGTAATAAATAAACTTTACTGTTCTTTTTTTTCGAAGACAGAAATAATTTAAATTCAAAAAATATAAAAAGTAATAACTTTTAATTTGTCATATTTTCGTGTCGAAACTAAATGAAAATGTGTTGAAAAAGACATCAAGAATTCTATGAAAAGTTTATTTATTTATAAAAAATAATTTAAATAAAAAAAAATAAAAAGTAAAAATGCTTAATCTTTCACTTTTTGCTGAAACTAATTGAAAATTTAAAGAAAAAGACCTCAATTATTCTATGAAAAGTTTATTTGCCGTACACAAATCGAATATGAGAGAATAAAATCTTTGATTGTCGTAAATGAAAACGAATCTTCGTCGCAGAACGGAATTCCTCCGCGCGACGAAACCAAACGCAGAGCCGATCGCCGGCTATATTTGCGTCGCGATTATTTGCCCGATCAATTTCGCGGAGTCAATGTTTGACTTGACGTTAAGAGTTGCGACAGGATATCGCGCGCCGCGTCTCGTGTAATCGATCGCTCCGTATGCGGACTCTCCGTGTGCCATCGAGTCGTCAATTATTAAGCTATCCGGTCGGAGTTGGAGTTATCGAGCTCAGCCGACTTACCGTTCTGACTCGACCATTCGTTTTCCCCTGGTGATTTCCAAATTTTTTTCTTACCTTCCCCTCAAACAATGAGAATAATTAAAAAATAATGTACTGGAAAAATTGTTTAACGCATTTCCGCAAGTTACATTGTAAGATGAAGGTCCCAATTAATTTACATTCGATTTACAACACTTACAATATATAATTAAATAGTTTGAAATGTTATGTTTTTTAAAAGTCAAATAACAAATTATAATAAAAATTTCGAATACAAATTTTGAATAAATAAATAAAAGTTTGTAATAAAAACAAATTTTTTAATCTAAATTCACGTTTTTTATTAAAAAATTAATTTTAATTCAGTTCTCAATCAGAATTTTTTTCTCACTGCAACTCTAAATAACAATTTGAAATGCCAAACAATCATTTTCAATAAAAATTGTACATTGTCACTAAATAATTGTATGCAACTCAGAATTAACTTATAGTACCTAATGAAATTAAATTAATTAACTATCGATTATTTCAAACAATACTTGCGAAACTACGAACTACAGCGATATTTCCGTACAAATTTCACTCTGTCCATAAATTCAATTACATTATAGCCCAGCAAATAAATCGAACAAAAATAGTTTTCTAATCATAAATTGAAATCGAATATCCGACAATTGTAATGGCTTCAATAATCATTGTTCGGCCTGATAACAAATGAACAAATGAAACAATAAATCACAAAGCTCGAGTGGTTGCGGCTCGAGTGGTCATTTTGCAAAGTGATTGCTCATTTGTAACGTAGCGCACACGCGATCGAGCAACCACTCCAGACAGTTCATCATAATCGGTTACATAATTAAAATAAATAAGTTACACGCGGTTTCCCTGGGCACACATGTTATCAATTAACGCGATAAAGTTATTAGAGAAAGCTGCCGGACTGGAACCGCGCCAGCAAAACATAGTGAATGACCGTAATCATTGCTCGGAGAAATGCGCGAAAAATCGACCTTTCTGGTCGACATATGGTCGCCCAGTTTTTCTTCAACAAAGACGAACTTCTAAGATCTCTGCAAAAATATTTCATAGAAAAGAGATAAAATGAAAAGACATCAAATGAATTCCCATTAAGCAATTGGATCTTAATTTCCATTCTCTTTGAGCGAATAATATTCAGTACTATTCTTAGAAATTTCCTAAAATATTATAATTTTGTATGGCAGTGAAACTATTCACTTTTTTCTATCAGAAAATAAGATTCACAAACTTCAATTATAAAACAAAAAATATTATTGTTATACAAATATGGTTTTATTGTATCAGTTCTTTTTTTATTTTCCATGAATGTATAATAAATTTTTAATGCTGCTCTAAAACCCAAACTTCTTTTTCTCATTACAGAAAACCAATTTGTGCCTTATGACCTTGACGAGGCAGACCAGACAGACCGCTTCATGCCTGACCTCTACTTCTACCCCTTCGACATGTCCCGGCATGTCCCGCTCCGCAAACGCGCCGCGGAAGACGTCCCACCAGTGACCCCGAAGAGCCGCGAGCCGACGACTCCGACGGAGCACGCGACCTCGAACACCAGCCCGGCGCCGAATGTGCCTTACCAGACATCCGCGGCGGCCGCGGAGCCGGTTCCGTCGGACGTCGCCGCGACCGACAAGGCCGCCAAGGACAAGGACAAGGATGACCAGAAGAAGAAGAAGGACGAGGGCTCTGATAAGGGCTCCGACGGCAAGTCCAAATTTAAGAAGTTCACGGCCAACACCGAAGCCCCCGTTTTGGACAACTCGGTAACTGAATGCATAATAACAAAAAAAGGGAAAAAGTGTCCTGATTTGCTGGAATTGAGAGATATAAAAATGCCTGATTTTGCGGCATTTTTAGAGATAAGATTAAAAAAAATTGGAATGTTTAAGTTACTCATTAATGATGTACAGTTTTCCAATCACAAGATTTAAAGTTAGAGATATTAGATTTGATAGAAAAATTCCAAGTTTGAAAAAATTGTTAAGATGTCTAGAAACACTCAAAATAATTTTTAACAATTGCCGAGACATGTGATACTGGTTTTATATAATGAATCTAGAGTTTATATGACATAAACAAAAACCACTAGAAGATGAAAGAGTTACCAGCAAACGTCAAGACATTTCATCCCAAAAAACTTGCAAACCATCGAATGCAGTGGAACCAGACTTTCCCGTTGCAATCGAAGAAAAACCCCAAATCCAATCAATGCTACAAAATTAACAACAAGCTTTTTGACCCGCCAAGGATGACACATTTAATGCCGTCCGAAGGATGAAAAAGCAACGGTTCTCGAGAGTACCGCTCGTGCACTCCGGCTCGGTTTATTTTACTTAGATTGTCGCTGTACGTTGTTTTTCTGTTGTGATACATTAACAGTTACAAACCCACATATCTAATACGACTTTGCTTTTACTGAAGGACACATTATTGCAAAGATTTGATGAAAATAACAGATTGAGACCCAAGGTATAAGATCAAGGCAAAATTAATTGTTTCAAATGCCCAAAAGTGGATTCAGTCTAACTTTTCCGTTTTCCGAAATAGATTCGAACCCACACGAGTTTACTTCTCACAACTAATTCCACCCAATGGCAACGCTCGTAGACAGCTCAAAATTGTCCAATCTTCTACACCTAACAGCTACTTCAACACCCTCTATAATCAACTAACCACTTACTTTGTTATTCACCTGTAACCTACTTTTATTCTGCACAATAAAGCATTACAAAAAAACTACCTTTGCATTCATTCAGACATTTTCAGACTAGATATGTTTTGTTTCCTATCAAAGAATTGTAGATGAGGTAAGACTGACAGTCGTCGGTTTTTCGTAGCAAGTACCAACATTGTTATTGTTGTTCTTCGTCCCTTGGGGTATGCTTTAACAAATTCAACCCTTTGCAGACCGTCGCCGGGATTTGGCTGAACCAGACGAGAGCGCCACCTACTTCCACATCGAAACCTATCGAAACTTCCTCCTCCTCTACTTCGGAGGTTACCGAAGATCCAGAAGAGATCTCCATCGGCAAGTTCGCCAACCAGGACCTCATCAACAAGACGCTTTCGCAACATAACATCACCAATACTCAGACTGACACGCATAAGTACTACAAGAGTACGTTCATCGTCAACGAAACCATCGGAAGACAGTACTGGGTTGACCTTGACAACCATCCTGACCTTCAAATCAACAGTGTCCTCAGCAAGAGTCATCGGAGAGCTGCTGTAGGTGTCCAGTAGATGATTTATTTTGGAGAGAGTTGGGAACTTTCGAATTTGAAGATAGTTTGTTCAGTGGGTAGAGTTTTGAAGCTGCAAAAATGTACCTAATTGAAGTCTGCCTTAATTATCTCAGGCAGACAAATTTAACGTAAACTTTGTGTAGAAATGCATGCAAATTTAATTCAAACAGTCGTCAATTTTATGCAAATTTCATACAGCATTCAGAGAACATAGTATCTTTTCGAGAATATCCGATAGTTAAAACATGAATTCGCTGCATAACGAAAAATAAATGACAAATAAATTTTGATTCGTTATCCATTTTAAGTTTGAACGATGAATACACTTTTATCATATTTGAATTTTTCTCTCTGTGAGCAATCTTAAGGTGAACAAGAATACACTTTTATAAGTGTTATAACAGTGTAGAAATTGTTTTAAATATTATATTTGGGAATCCTAGTGTCAGAACACAGATGGCAAAATTTTTATTCTACGATTTTTGTATTAATAAAATAACAAGATTAATAAAAAAAGTATTCATTATCTTAATTTAAAATGACTTATGAAACATTTTTATTGTTTTTAACTTTTGATAATATAATAATATTATTATTTAAATCTTTATGATAATTCAATCTTTTATTATAATTTAAATCTTTCCTAGACATATTTGAACTGTCATCCCCCCTTGGGATCCCAAACTGCGAGTCGCATTTTTCCCTCTCGTTTTTGTTTGTTTCCCGGCAGTTTCTCCGTGGTGGCATTATAAATAAACGAATCGTCCCGTGCACGCGTCGTTTCGCCTATAAAACCGGCGCGCCTCGCAGTTTGACGCCCGTTGAATGAGCGGCTCCCAAAACCCGGCGAACAAAGCCCGCGAAACGTCTGGAAATAGCGCGCCGTCCGAGCGCGATCAAACGCGCGTCCCTCGGACGGCCCTAAAATTAGCCGGCATCACTTGCGCCGCCTGTAATTGCGACAAATGCAAAAGAAGGCGCACTTATTAATTGTGCTGCGCCGCGTCAGCGAGGCACACGTGACCGGGTATTTCGGGCCGCTGTCATATGTCAAACCGAGGCGACGACGCGCGTATTTTTGGGCGCCGTTCGGTCTCGATCGGCCGGACGATCAATCCGTCTGATCACTTGGCAAACATCGGTCTGGGAACAGTCTGGTGAGGAGATCACTGCAAGAGAGTGAGCAGACTGTCTTTTATACTAGCTGGTATTGGTCTGGGTAAAATCTTGAGATTTTGTCCAGATTGATGGATTTCGAGGATTTATCAAATTTCAGACTTTAGGTCATATTTATTGTATGGTACAATCTGGATTGGAGTCTGAAATTTGGTCATGACCTAGATATCTTCAGTATCCTAGTATTGGCAGACAGTTCCCAGACAATTGCCAGTGATAAGGATGTTTCTAGACTGTTGCCAGACAATTGGCAGACAGTTACCAGACAACTGCCGGACAGTGATGAGGATGTTTCCAGAATATTGTCAGACAATTGCCAGTCAGTGATGAGGATGTTTCCAGACTACTGTCAGACAATTGCCAGACAATTGCCAGACAGTGAAGAGGATGTTTCCAGACAGTTGCGAGAAAAGGCAGACAGTTACAAGGCTCCAATCCAGATATTCTTTTTAATATGACTTAAAGACTGGATCTACATGACTAACCAAAGGTTCAAAAACAAATCTGGACAAAACCTTAAAATTACATCCAGAGTTTTACCAGAACTTAAATAGTCTAGAAGTAGTCTGTAAATAAGGTCCCTTCTAACTCTTTGTATACCATTTGACAATAATCTGGAAACAGTCTGGTAACAGTCTGCTTTACGTCTGGAAATTATCTGACCATGGCTAAACTTAAATAGTCTGGAAACAGTCTCTAGGAATAGTCTGGAAGCAATCTAGCTATTGTCTAGCAATATTCTGGAAACGGTCTGGTTACCATATGGTTTCCAGACTGCGGTTTTCCACTCTCTCATACACCTACAACCTCACATTCACACGTTCTTTTCAGACGGTCGAGTTGAAGTTCGACTTCCCGTTCTACGGGCACAAAGTGCGCAGCATCACGATCGCGACAGGCGGCTTCCTGTATACCGGCAAGTACGTGCACAGCTGGCTCGCGGCGACTCAATACATAGCGCCGCTCATGGCCAACTTCGACACCACCTTGTCCGACGAGAGTAAAGTCAAATACGCTGATAATGGTATTACTTTCTTCCCACTTACAACCTGGTTTTTTTTAAATTCAATATTTCAACACTTCCCGTGATGAAATTTCCAAGTGATTTTTGGCAATAAGGCGGAAAAATCCGGAATGTAATAAAGAACTTCTTTTGTTTAGTAAACAGTTTGTTTATACAAACGTTTTAATTTTACAACAAGTTACTATCTACTAAACAAAATAATTATTTCATTTCGTTCCGGATTGCTCTTATTTATCTCCGAAAATTTCCGTTGCAAATTCCCAAGCAACTGCCGGAATCACTTGGAAATTTTCAGACGATTTTAACATATTTTTTCTATTTGTTTATTAGGGCATAGGAATTGGATTTTCTATCCAACCTTATCCATTTCTGTAAGCCTTTTTTTGATTGACTCCAATTTTATTTTAGGTACCGCTTTCATCGTGGAATGGGAAAAGGTGTCGCTGCAGGACAAGCCTAGTGACGGTGCATTCACGTTCCAAGTGACGCTGCACAAGAACGGCGACATCGTGTTCGTTTACTCGAAAATACCCATCACCGTGGAGAGCATCCAGGACCGAACACACCCAGTGAAAATCGGGCTCAGCGACGCTTACATTATGGACCGCACCATCTTCTGTAAGTGGGAACCCTTTGCGTCCGCAATAGGCTATAACTTATCGCTCATGACTCAATTGACTCATGTCTCAATTGACTCATGAGTCATTGAATTATGAATCATTGAAATATCAATGAGTAATTGACTCATGAATTATTCAATGAGAAAATGACTCACGAGTGAGTCACTGAGTAATGGACTCATAAGCGAGTCAATGAGTCATTGAATCATAGGTGAGTCGATGAGTCATTGACTCATAAGTGAGTCGATGAGTCATTGACTCATAAGTGAGTCGATGAGTCATTGACTCATGAATTATTCAATGAGTCATTTACTCATGAATTATTCAATGAGTCATTGACTCATAAGTGGGTCAGTGAGTAATGGACTCATAACTGAGTCAATGAATAATGTACTCACAAGTGAGTGAATGAGTCATTGACTCAAGAGTGAGTCATTTAGTCATACACTCATGAGTGAATCAATGAGTCAATGAGTGAGTCATTAACTCACTTGTTGAATCTTTGACTCACTCGTAGTGAGTCAATGAGAGACTCACAGTGAGTCACTCATTGACTCATTGTGAATCTTTACTTTAAGTTTATTGTTGATTTCGATATTGAATTGACTTGGAATAAACGCGAGATAGGATGGGGAATCATTGTACCACTGCTTGACAAGTGACATGCACCTGGGGAGCCACTTTATACGGGACGGGCGTGCGCGACAACTGGCGCCGCGCCAGCGGCTAAAAGTAGAAACACCCGCACCGCTTTATGCCTCATAATCCCCGTTTCCTCGGGGCAAAGCACCCGCCGATTATCAACGCCTAATTTATGCAAGCGCAATCGTTTTACGGGCTCATTAACCGGCTGGCAAACCGAGGCGAACCGGATTATGTCGAGTTGAGACTGGTGCGATTTGGGTTATTGTTTTGGGTTGAATTGCCGATAAATCACGGATTAAATTTATGAGGAAGTTCCTGGTGGAAATGCACTGATATATTTTTTAACAAGCATTGTAAAATATAGTTGTTTACAACAAATATTTTTAGAAGAAATATAGTTGTTTAGAACAAAAATTAAAAATAAGAATAATGGATTTATTTATTCCATCAATTTAATATAAGTTAATGAGAGAATAATTTATAACTGAAAAGAAAATGGCTCGAATTCGATATAATGAAATAATAATAATTGTTGGTGATTTAGTCAGATTTAGCTTGTTTTAAGCAGTACCAGAGTACTTTTACCGATACTTTCCAAATTTCTTGATTTTTCACATCTAATCTCCCCATTTCTGTCCAAACAGTCGTTCGCAGGAAAACGATCTACGAGTACCACCGTGTGTCGTTCGATCGTCAGGACATCCGCAACTGGACCGTCATCTACCTGACCGCGTTGCCCACGTGCCTGGACTTCGACAACTGCCACGACTGCGTGACCAAGGTGACGGACTTCGACTGCAAGTGGTGCCCGAGCCTGAAGCAGTGCAGCACCGGAACCTCCAGGAACACGCAGGACTGGATCGACAAGGGCTGCAAGGTCAAGAACATCCAGGACGCCGCGAGCTGTCCGGCGAAGGTCGAGCCGAGCCCCAGCCAGGGCCCCGGTCCCGGCGTCGTCGGCACTGGCACGGTGGACACGGTGCTCAAGGCGAAACAACAGCCGCGGATGGGATTCGCGGACATCGAGTCGTCGGCCAGTGTGGAGCCCAGCCAGAGTCAGCAGGTCAAGGACCCGTCTGTCGGCTCCCTGGAACACTGTACGTCTCGAGTTTTTTTTTAGATTCTGCCTCCCAAAGGGAACCGAAAATTGTACAAACGTTTGGCAAAGGTTTGCTGAACGTTGTGTAGAGTTTTCTTGAAAATTCAAAACATGATATTTAATAAGACGAAAAATGCAAATGTTTTTTGTGTTAATGGAATGTTTGTACAACGTTTATATAACGTTGGTATAACGTTTGTATAACTTTTGTACAACGTTTTTTGTATAACTTTTATAACTTTTGTATACCGTTTTCACCTTAATTCTATAAAAATAAAAGTTTGCTGAAAGAAGAAATGAAAATACAAGAGCATTGCAACTTGTTGAATTCGCGATATTTTATTTGACACGGTTTACCGATATAATGGAGGGTACGTAGATAGCGATGGAATTAGTGGCGTTAAGAGATACTTCAGTCAGAATGCGATTTTGAAATGGCTCTTGTTTATCAGCTCCAGATAAAGTGGCGATGAGCGTTTCCGGAGTAATCGGAATCCTGCTTGTGGTGTCCCTTGTCGCAGGCCTAGGAGTTTGGGTTGTGTACGCTTATCGTAATCCCCACAGTGCATCGGGTCAAATGCTCATACGTGTAAGTATATCATGATTCATTTCTTGCCTTCATTCGTTCACTTTCTTTTTAACACAATTCTCAGTTTTTAATTTTAAAACGAATTATCGTATGAATAAAAATCAGTTAATTAAATACACAGATTACATTAAAGTTCTATCAAAAAGTACCAATCATATCCAATACAATAACGAAAAAAGGATAAATAAAAACTTTCTTTTGAGAGAACATTGCAAAGTCTCTAACACAGTCTGAAAAAGCAAATCTAATTAATTTTTGTTTTTATTTTTTGCAAATCTAATTAATTTTTGTTTTTATTTTTTCTTTTTTAAACGTTTTTTTCTTTTTCCTACCTTTTTTACAGAATTAACTATCAAAATAAAAATAAAATAAAAAATAAAATAAAAATTGAAATCGAATTAAAACAATTTTTTTACAATTGATTACAGTGTTCAATAGTATATTCGAATGTAACTTCAGTGACATAATTAAAATATACGATTCCGTATTAATACAAAATTTCTCATTTTTAGTATCGACCGAGTCAGTGGAGTTGGCGAAGGGGCGAAGCACGTTACACGGCGGCGACCATTCACATGTGATGCAACACTCAGTGAAATGCAAAAGTTTCGATACTTTTGAACTGTTGGACCTAATTTCCTATTATTTATATAAAGCACCGCCAAGTCTGCAAAATACAACCTGTCCAGGATCGTGCGTGTGACTACTTGCGGCGACCTGGAGTGGGATTATGGACTAGAATTTTTTGATCTTTTTAAAAATTTTATTTAAGGTAGTTATCCTATGAAAGGCCGAATATTTAGGGTGCCAAATGAAAATATGATTATATTAATTTAACAATGTTTTATTATTTCTTCATATCATTAGTTTGATTGTTTCTTGATACAGTAAGTATGAATTTCCTATTAATTGAATGAATTTTAATGATTTTTGTAAACATTGCTAACATTGCCAGCTTATATAGTCAATGTTGATTTTTCTGTTCGCACTGAGTTCTGTGAAATCGTTTTTCAAATGTTGTAAACAACATTTCAATAGTTGTCCATTATTTATTAATAATGAGACAACAAAAAATAAAAATTTTACAAATCTTTTAAGTTGGGTTCTTAGAATATTAATGTTTAATTTGCGAAAATTTTCAAGCAATTTGACTTCGAAATCCAGATATTCGATATTAAAGTTTCATTAAAACACGTGGATAGTATCACTATATATCATTATTCAGCAATGTTAGCATCTAATATCTCGGCTTCAACGTAGTCGAAATATTTGGGAATTTGGCAAAACAAATTTAAAGTTTCATCGAATGCTTATTATTTTAACTTTATAACGGAACTACCTTAAACAATTTTTTTATTTAAATTCTGTATACATCTCTCTTACTCAAGAAGCATAGTCCCAATCCTGTCGCACTCGCCACAACACGATTTGTACATTGTCACGCGAAAAATTTCATGTAAACGGTCCGGCAAATACTTTGTACAAACGCACCATCGGAGCCCCGCTGAAAAATGGCAGACTACAAAACCGAGTTTTTTTTCGACTTTTAGGCCCGTTTTCCCATTATAAACCAATACAAAAATCGTTCTCAAAACAAATCCTGCGGATTTCGCTGTAAGATTCTTGTAGGAGAAACCTTGCAATAAATCAAAATTCCCCATAAATGTCAGGAAATCCAAAATCGAAGAACATTTCACGTTTTGAAAACTTGGAAACTCGCTAAGAAATTTAATGAAGAATCAATTTCTGTTGCAAAATCCATAGGATTTCTTTTAAAGCCGTTTTGTTTTTGGAATTCGATCGATCTTTTTCAACGGGTCTCCTGTCTTTTTGCAAAGCTTTCTGTTATCTTCTCCAATTCGTTTTCCTGCTTTCGCCAATCAAACGATTGAACAAAAGACTAATGGCAATGTCAAACAACGACCTGTGCTCTGTTTGTCCGTGTGTACATACGAATCTAGACTCCGAAAACAGATGCCGAAGTGTCGCGGCTTCGAAAGTTAGTCCGCGGTCGATTGTATCACAGCGTACGTGTAAATACTTGCAGTAATCATTGTCGCATGCGTCCGAGTCAATGACCGCGAGCGCCACAGACGTTCCTTGTCCGTTAACTATTAATGTGCAAGCCTTACATCGAAGCGCGCGGCAGACTGCGTTCCGTTTCGCAAAAACAGTTTGGAACTTCATTCCAAAGTGTTCACTTTGACAATTTTACACAAACTCCAAAATGACATTGAATTTTAATTTATTCTGCGAATTAAATCTCGATGATACAATTTGTATAGATAAAAGTAATTTCAGACAATTTTAATGGACATCGAAGATTTTTATTTTATACAGCGACTTTTATAATTTACTGTACAATCCTTATGAATTGATTTATACATTAATTTTCTACAACAAATGTAATAATTGCAACCTTTGTAAGACCTTCAAGCAACGTTGTTTTAACGTCAAAGTGGAGACGTTTGTAACTCGCGGTCAGCTTTGACGACTCGAAAAAGGTGTTTTGTTAGCGATGGTCTTGCTTGGGGAGCGGAATTTCAACGATCGAAGGAATTTTAAAAAATCATCATTGTGATATGTAAATAACTATCGAGAGAGAAAAACAGAGGAAGCGAAACATCAGTGACGTACAAATTTTTTACGAATGTTTGTAGACGAGTACACTTTTCCTTATTCGAAGTTCGATAATTGCAACAAAACAATATAACGATTGTGAATGGAACTTGCAAAATTGTCGCAGCCAATTCTTCGAGAGAAGTCGATTGGAATAGTTAGCTCGGGACGATCGGATTGAAGATGATTGGGTTTGCTGTAACTGAGACGACTGAAGCAATCGCAGGACGTCTAGCGAAATTCGTATAAAAATTTCAGAAAATTTGAAAATGTATTTCTAAGATTTCGAAAGTGAAACAATTAATTGAAATTGTAAAATGAATATTTCTCCAATTGACAGTGAAATATTTTCAGTACTATAAGCTAATTTTCAAACTGTTAAAAGTCCTCCGGTTCTGAAAAAAAAAATCCTGGCTAATTTCCGGATTTCTCGGTTGCTAGACATCCTGAATCAATAGGTAATGTCGAAAGTGTAAACGATAAAAGACTGGATGCGATAGTGAATAACAGGCCTGACTAAAAATTCGTTTCGTGTGTCGTTCGGACGATCAAGTTGTACCCCTGACGTCGATCGTATGTGATTTTAGCAGCATGTGGTATATACAAATGTATATGTATTTTGTTACTGTTTAAACAGAAGCTCGTTTTTTATCGTTAGACAAATTAATGTAATTATATTATATATATGAATTTATATATATTATATAAATATACATATTCTATCAACTTTATGATTGTCGCCGAAAAGAATCGTTTGTGTGTGTTCCCCAAGTGGGACGAAACTAACAAAAAACGTCTTGTCGAATTTTTTAATGGAATTTTATTGTAACGAGAGGCCTTAATTGTCACGACTGCGATTCGCGAGAAACATTCTAAAAAGGTGTCCTTTTGTATACTGTTGTCTCTAAATGAATTAGCAATGTTGAAATTGTAGAGTACGATTAAAGGGAAGTTGGTTCTTTCTGCAAGCGGCAATTATTGTAACAAAATTCGTGTATGATTCCGATCACAGTTATGAAATGTGTATGATGAAGAAGCGTAGCGTCTTACTTTTAATTGTATATAGTAGTATTTTTTATTGTAATAAAAATGTAATTTTATCTAATTGTAAGTTAATGCATAGTGAGAGGTGCCTTCAAGCATTTTTCATCACAGGATTGATTATTAACTTAAACCACATGTAATCGAGACTAAGGACAATTAAAAACGCGTGTATTTTATTTGCATTATGAGACGAATGTTTAGCAGATCAGTCGAGGCACTGATTGCATTACAATTTTGTATTCGCGTGCACACCAAATGATTTTTTTGTACAACCTGCACAGAAAATTAACTTTTCGAGTCTGTATATCGGGCGCAAAATGGCACTTTTCCACCCTCGGCCGCAAAGTCGCACTTTTTTGCCCTCGGGGGCAAAATGACCGGAAGAAAAATGTTGCTTTTTTGCTTCCTCTACACAAACATAATAAGTTAATTTCTTGAGCAGGTAAAATAAAAATGATCGTTCGCACCATGGACGAAAAAACCGACTTTGCGCCCTTGGTACGAAATGTACTATTGTGCAATGTTAACACTGATTGTATAAAAACGGATATTTGCGTACGCGAAACGTAAGGAGCAATTTCGTTTTCCCCCATTTGTTATTTAAGACAAAATAGACGTGAATATGAAATTTTATAAGCTTTTATTATACTGTGTATGTTCTAATTGATAGTTTGTGATAATAAATAATTTGATAATGACGTAAAACTCAAAAGACATTTCGTTTTACTTCTGATGGGCTGCTAGTTAAATTAGAACAATTGATTATTTAAATTATTATCTATCGTTTAATTAATTTATACTTATTGTCTTTTTGGAAAGTCGGGAGTAAAATGGAAAAAACAATAATCCGAAATTTGTACGCAACTAACAATGATTTATTTTTAATGATTGATAACAAAAAATAAATGCTTGTAAATCTATCTTGCAAATGGACGAGCCAAACTCGACTTTTTGACCTTTTCCAACATCTCTAGAGTGAGATGTGGGAACTCCTGCTGAATGGCTTCTGGATCGACATTTGGGAAATTCCGGAAGTATTTAGCAGCGTCACGTTTAGATTTGCTGGAAAAAAGGTAAATTGTAGAATTGGAGAACAATATTGCCAATAATCTGTTGATAATTGAATATATATCTAGTTACTTTATTCGTGATCGCTTCAGTAGCCAGAGTTTTTCGAAGTAGAGCTTTCGGAATTTCTGAACTGCGTAACCACCATATGAGAAGGAGTTTTCCATGTTAAACTTTTTGTTAAGAAACCTTGGAATTCGGTATTGGCGTGTCCTGTACCAATATTTCAAACCTGCAATTCACAGGAATTTAAAAAAATTAGATAATGAAAATTTCAAGTAAAATGTCAGTTAATGTCATGTTTAGCCTTATTATCGACATTACAGATTTATCAAAATATGACAAAATGACGAATTCAAAAAAATACAAACTAGTTTTTGATATGGCATAAATCATAATTTGTGCAATACACTTGAATTCTTTGCTGAAAGTTATATTAAAATACTGATATTCTGGAAAGTATATTTTTCCAGAATATCAGTATGTTCGATAATTTTAAAATTATGTATTATGATTTCTTTCGAAATCACTTTAACGAAACGAAAATAAATAGTTTACCTAAAGGACTGTGAACCACTTTACTCGGTCTGACACCACCATTTTCGCCAGTTTCCAGCATGTAATAAGCCTTGTTTCTTTCCTGCACGACTTTCTCTAAATTTTCCATGCTGTCTTCAACTTTGTCTATCCGCTCTGGATTTGGAAACACGTGATATTCTTCATTGCAACTGTGTTCCATTGTCTTCAGCATGTTCCTTTCTTTCAGCAACACAAACCTAAAAAATTCTTGGCATTAAGTATATAGACAGTAATGTGAATAGTTTGAACACAAATTTAAAAACATTAATTAATTGTTTGAAAAAATGTATATTGCAATAGAAAAACCACACTAATAAATATGGTAAATCAGATATTTTTGCCAAATTATATGTAGAACATATCAATAAATTATGTTTTTTTTCAATATTAAATATAAAATAATATCGAATGCTTTTTTTTATAAATAAATTGTATATAAATATGCAATGTTTATAATATATTCTGCTTTCAACATTCTTGTTTACAAAAGTTATTGGCAGTAAATAATTTGTTGAAACTGAGAAAAGTAACTTAATTTTAATTTGCATTTACCACAATTTGTGTAAATCTTCATTGCTTTTCAGACGAAGTTCCTCTTTCGTCCAGGCTCGTCCTGCTTTAACCTTTCTCGCACCCCAATTTTTGGGATCGTCAAAAAACTCCATCAATCCAGGATGATTTTTTTTAATAAGTTCATCTTCCTTATCCATTTCCTCATCTTTCTTCTTTTCAGCTGCATTTTGATGTAGAGGATTGTAGTGAAATGACAGTCGTTGACATCGATTTGTTCTGAGAAATCCATAAATAATGCAATTACTTACATAATTTATATCTGCTTTTTAGGGTTTTATCCATTATCCATAAATTATTTCAAGTTTATCTCATAATTTAAAATGATACTTGTATTATAAAAATATTGAATAAAAATATTATATAGGGTCATTAAAGAATTCAAAAAATAACTATTAAAATTTAACTGTTTCTTTTTCACAAAATAAAAAATTAATAATATACTTATTTTTTTGCAAAAATAGAAAATTAGAAAACAGAAAAAATAAAGTGATTCCAGTTAAAATAAAATAAAATAAATAAAAATTCTATATTTATAAAAATCTGAATTTTAGTCGCCTTTCCAACTAATCACTTCATTGAATATTGTAATTTTATGTAATTCTAACCTACAAAAAACATAATAGTATACTTACACCGTCGTATTCAGTATTGAAGAAGTTGTCGCATTGTTACTTGAAATTGACGCGTTTGCGAATAACTTTGTCAAAGTGTTAATTGATTTAGACAAATTAACAATTTTTCTCAGGGCCCCGGCCATTATTTTGCAGGTTCATAACAACATAACATAAAAGAGCTAAATCCGCGATTGTTAAATCTTTCAATGAGAATTGAGATGCGGCGTATACCGCCCTCTGTCGCGCGAAATTTAAAATTGTGATTCAACAAGGTGGACACTTTAAAAATAATGTTTAATTATTAGGAAAAATCATTGGTTTTAGTTTTTATAATCGTAAAATTAACGTAACGTAAACGTTGACTATAATTAAGTTAATAATTTATGTACATAATTATGAATTATGACACATTGCAATGAACTATAATGACGTTGATAGGGTAGTATAAATTAAACGATTAAACAATCAATAACGGCAGATCTTTTTTTTTAATGTCGGAACTATTTATTCCAGAAATATTTATATTCATAACAAATTACTTTCCGTGTTGATTAGCGTTTTTTCCGTCCACAGCGTAAGCGCATTTTATTTCTTGCTGACTTAATTGTTAAGAAAAATAACTTTTTCCCCGCGTCACGATTAAAAATACTATTAATACATTCCTGTGTTTTTCATTAATATTCTCATGTCAACGAGAATATTGATAATTGCATTAATTATATATTTATGGAATTACAGCAGCAATTTGCATTAATGTCCAATTAATTAAAGGGGCAGTTCACATTAAAACCAGAAAAATATGTCAAAATTCTATTTTTTTTCGAATTTAGCTATTTTTGTGGAACATCGACCGAAATGGAGTTTTAAATGTGATAGATGGATAACATTTTGGCAAAAGTTTTTGGGTTTAAATATTGATGAATTAAAATAAGTATATAAATTGAAGCTTCGAAATATACAATCTTATATATTATTAATTAACAAAGTGTATATACTCAGTGACGAGTTGTTTATCATCAATCAGATCACCTTTCATTCATCAATCTTTAAAAAATAAATATTTACCCCTTTTCGAAAAATTATAGATAATCTAGAAATGCGCGTATATAGGATTCGAAAATGTAACGTACAAGGTCTGTTCAAAAAGTCATTATTCTTGGACATAACGGAACGTACATATATTTATTGAATGGCAATAAACATTTGTTTAATGTATTCAGTCTTTGAACTTAATGGGCCAAACCTTGTCCATTAAATAATTGACAAACAATGTCTCAAACTCTTTCATAACTCAGAATTCTCGTAAAATTAACCAGAGTTTAAGATGATTATGCATTTTAAATCACCGGAATACGTCTTCGTTTGTACTATAAAAATAATTAAACGAAACAAAATTATTTTAACGAATAAATTCAATTTTAACTCGGAATCAAAATGTACAAAAATCAAGCTTTTTACAATTACTTAAACGGCGACGAAATCTTAACATTACTGAATAATTTGACTGTAAATATATAAGAAACAAATTAAAATTAAAGTATACATCTGATATATATATAATTAATTTAACATCTGGCATTCTCTACTATTAACAACAAAGCGTTACAAAGGAACTGTATTAAATTTCTCGTAGCATAATAAATCATTCTTTAACCATTCAAATAGACTTATCATTGACCTAACTATAAAATATTTTATATACATAATAACTATTGACCCATGTAGGAAATTGCTCAACATTTTTAAATTTTAAACAAAAATGGAAATGCACATGTACCAAGTGACAAAACTTGGTAACAATTATGCCTTCAAAGTTGTAAGTTAATGATGATGAATCTTGGAAAAAGTTTGATTAATCATATTGTGCAAAATTATCCCAATTTGCATTAACATTAGTAAAAATCATTTTAAATTTGCGTGCAAAGATACACTCACTAGAAGAATTACATCTTTTTTGCAGGCAAAAAAATCAATCAAATTTTTTATTGAAAATACAATAAAAAATTTTAATTTTAAACAAATATCAATTGTACCTAATAATCAATTATACATAATTATACATGTAATCAGTTATGTAAATTCTAATTCATTCATAATTCTCAAATTTCATCAAATCAAATTATTTTTATCGAAGAATGGAATTTGATTCCAAAAATTTTTCTAATTTTGTACAGATTGTGTTCGATTTGTAAAAACAAACTGACTGTCATTCGTTTGATAAAAACGGACTAATAAATGCAAACGTACATTAACCGCACGTTCCCCAAATCCGACATCATCACTTCTCATCATGTATCTGCGATTGTTGCAAAACGTTCCTACATGGGGATATAAAATATACAGGAACATAGCGTTACAAGACTGCTTTACCGATCCGGCTCCCCAGTAGACGAAAAACGATGAAACAAGATACAACAATATTCAAAAAGATTCAGCGTTCCTCAATTCGATTCGAATTGAATGCATTTCACTTCGAAGATTGCGATTATCATTTGGTTTAGAATGAATTTTGTTCGAGTTTTTGAATCGAACAATTGCGTATGCAGACAACGAATAAAATTATTTTGTTTTAAATATATAGGCAGCAGTTACAAATTGGTAAATCATAGACTTAACAAGTCAGATTAATTTAGTGATTAAGGCGCGAAGCTAATGGCTCAAACTCGAGTTCAAATCTTCGCTAAGGTAGTTTTTTTCATTCATCACAATGTTTAAGTTGAGCAATGTTTCTTTGAAACAAAAATGCAATTATTTAATCGTTCTTCATTGACTGGGTCCCTTTGCAAAACACACCTCAGGTGCGATCGGTTCCTTAGAACAACGCCCTTTAAAGATCTCTGTCTCTCATTAATCACAAATGATTTGTCAGTACGATCTATGACTACAATGAAATGCGTTAATAAACGTCGCAAAAGTTTGCATATCACATGTCTGTAAATACAAGTCAAAAAGTCTTGTCCCTGACTGAAATGCGACCACTTTGCGTCCGAAGACGCTTATTTACAAAGGAAACGATGCAAAGACTTTATCCGTGCGCGATTTGGCAGATTTTGCGTTGGGTCTTGGAATACAGGGTTCGGTCAGTCGAACCAGGCGGCGGAATGCGAGTTACGTCTGCTCGCGGCGCTGCACGATGTGGAACAGGATTTGCGACGAGCTCTCGCTTTTCGCGTCGTTGTCCTCGTCGGAGCTGAAGCCGCCGTTCAGCAGGTTCGTCAGCGACGACGACTTTTGCGCGAGCAGCGGCAGGTTCATGTCGCTCGCGTCGCTCGGCTTCGCGCGAACATTCGACGACGAATTCGACTGCAGCTCGAGGTGGTCCTCGTCGTCGCTCTTGCGGTTAGCAACGATCTTCTTAACTATATGCAAAATTATCCCCCCAAGGCACATGAGCAGACCCACGAAATTCAAGCCGCTCATTCGGTCACCCTTCCATTCAACGGCTAATATTAAGGTGAATATTTCCTGAAAAAAGTAATTGCATTATCAATGTTTGTGCGAATTGAGGGAAATCTTTACTTGCTTTTTAGCAAATATTTTTAATCAATTTATTTGTAATATTTTAAATAAATGAATGAAAAAACAAATTTCAGCTTTGCTCACGATGTATATTTTAAAACGTATATTGTGATAACTTTAAAACCAGATGAATATTTCCAGGATAATAATTTTACTGTAAATTGTTGTAAGCAGATGTACCTTAAATATCCCAGAAATGGACAATGTCAGACTAGACGTATAAGTAACAACCAGAAACTCCATGATTTCCATACAGAACGCCAAAAGAGCACTGCCGATGACACTGCTGGCTACTGATATCACCTTTGAATAATTATTCCAATCGGCAGTGGCCAGATCGTTATACACGTTCTTCCCTAAAAAATATTATCCAATTAATTCACAAGTGAAAGTAATATGAATAATTAAAAGTATTCAGGGTTCATTAAATTAATAACTTATTATATTTAGTATGCTTATAAGAGAAATATATTATTAAAAATAATAGTTAATAGCACTACTATTTAATTCCTACAATTTTCAAGTAACCTTCACAGAAGTTAAACCCAAATTTAAAATTACATAGCATTCTCACAATTGTTATTCAATAAAGCAAAAGTGTAATTAAATAGAAAAAATTTAATTTTAGGAATAATGATTATTGGCTAAAAATAATTATAAATGATGAAAGAAGATGGTTTCAGACCTTCAAACCACGCAGCGATTGGGAAAATGGCAATCAGCATCCAAGGCTGCATGTGATATATCATGTCCACTGGATTGTGCAGCCCAAGTTTAGACTTTTGCATTATAATTTGTGCCATCGTCCAGCGTATTCCGCTGGCGAACGAGGCGAACAAGCACAGCATGAACCCGAAGAAGTGAAATTGCGTGGATTTGTAGGTGAACATGGTCAAACCGGTGGAAATCATGACTACTATTCCCACCAAGGAACATGACTGGAATAATTGCACCAAAATGTATTTACATCGATTATTAATAAATCTGATAAATTCAATTAAAATAAAAAAGTTCTAACTGTAAAATGACTCCAGTCACAGTTTGAATGAAAATGCATAAATTGTATTGAATTGGAATAAATAATAGAATCGAATAAAATGGAATTGAAAATCAAATTACCTATTTCCACTGAGGAATTTATTTGTTTGTTTAATTGTCAATTCTATTCATCTAACGATGAAAAAGCAGTATTTTTATAAAATTAATTGTAAATAATTGTAATATTTCAGAATTTAAAATAAAGAAAATATTTATCCATTGCCATTGTTGATTGCCATTTATTTTAATTCAATACAATTTATGCATTTTCAACTAAACTGTATTCAGGTAACTTTTATTGTAAGAACTTTTTCATTTATATTTCTATTTTCTCATTACTCGCACCTTTTTTTCTAGTTTAAATAATAGGGAGAATGCAAGTATAAAAATAATAGTCGTTGATTTCGTCATCGTGTACCTGAAAATGTCAATACTCTGATTAGAATTAGTCAAGCTAAAACAAATCATCTATTTGCTTTAGATAAAAGTGAAGATATGTACAACTTCACACAGTTTCTTCCGCTTTACAGTTAATTCTCTTTAGGTGATTGATTTAGAGTAATTCTCTTTTTACTGTCACGTTAATTGAAATGTAATTTAATTCATTATTAGCACAGTTAATTTATAGGGTTTATCAACTTTCAATATTAGGGATAACTGACAACGATATGGTGATAAGCGAAAGTGCCCAATTGGAGAATCCAACGTCCAGGCCACTTGCAATTCCAGGAGGCGCAAGTGACCATATTATACTTTGCCATGGCACTTGCACTTGGGGGCCATAAAAGCATCTGCGAATGCGGCGTATTATTGTAGCTAAGGTAAACTTTATGAATAGGTGACATAAAACCACAGCCAGTGGATAATGGACACCCTGAAAATAAATACATGAAATATAATTCATAAACAATAATTGACAAAAACAGATAGAATTGACAATTAAACAAAAAAATTAATTCCTCAATAGAAATACAATTATTATAATTTGATTTTCATTTCCATTCTATTCTATTCCGATGATGTATCAATGTTTTCAATAAGTAATTTTTAATTATTCATTTAAACTAATTTGTAGACATATAAAAAAGTTTAACTTTAAATCTAACTTAATATTCTCATGATATATTTGCGTAAATCTTTTTTTATTTACAAAATCATCTAACAGAATTGCAATTTGTTCAATGAAAACAATTATCAATCAAATTAATTGATTTGAATTATCGAAACCCACATATTAATAAATTAGTTATAATAAAAATTATTATAACAAAAGTTGTGAATGTATAGTTGCCATGAATTTATATTCATGGCAACATAAAGTTATTTTAATATTTGAAATAATATTTACAAAAGTGCCGTAGAACCATTGTAGGTAAAAAGTCAGTCCGACAGATAGAGCAAAATAAATAGAAATAAGCAACACAGTCCGAAACACTTGTTGCCAGAAAGGTGTCACTGGTTTCGCAGGTATTTGAAAGTCCTGCGGGTTCTGCAGGTAGTAATCCTGCTCGTTATCCTCTCTCCTGGCGATTTCATACTTAATGTTTGATTTCGTCATATTTCGAACGAATTTGTCTGCAAAAACGAGAGAAATTATTACAATTTAATTTTACTATGGCTTATTATAAATAAATTTCCTCACGAATAAATAAATTAATTGAGTTAAATATTATTGACGATATTTTTGTTATACTTCATTCTGATACTGAGGTAAATAAATGTATATTAATCCTATTAATTTGAAAGTATATTGTATGTTTTGTTTTATGGTTTTATGGTTTCAGTCTTTAATTACAATTTCTTAAAATTCTCATTTTTTTAATTTAACAATATAAATACTTTATGTAAGTGGGATAATCTTATTTGATTTCAATATTCAAAAAACAATTACACAGCAAAATTTTTTATTGTTTTACTATTGTTTTAACTTTAAACAATAGTAAAAGTATTATATTGTATGAATCGTTTAGCAATCGATATCGCATAAACAATTTCCAAGAACAGTACATTCATGATTAACTACAGGAATAAGCATTAATCTTTTAATCCCAAATTCTCCAATTTTGGTCACACACTCGACACACTATTAAGGTAGAAAATGAATCATGTAATGTATTTTTAAGGAATTCAGATATAAAGTGTAAATGAATTTCTGAAAAATTGTAATGTAAGAATTACACTTTCTATTTGTTCAAATGAAAGACTGTTTCATAACATAAAACTCGCGTTTTCTTTTTTGCATAACAGGAACAATTATCATAAATTCTGGACAAATTTTACATTGTATCTTTTTATCTGACTTTTGATTTATCAAAATATTATTTTAGTAAATATTCAGTAAAGGTATTACAATTTATTGAGATTACTAATTGTTTGAGAATTCCAGACATTCAATAATATATTATTTTAATGGTAATATTAAGTTTAAAAAATGAATCATGACAAAATGGGCAATTTTTAAACTTTGTAATTGGTGACTTATTTTCACATTTAATTTAGATACTTGAATATCTTCTGCATTCAATTTCATGCTATAATTCAGAATTATGTTGTAAGAATAAAAAGAACTAACATTTTTCTTAATATTGCAAAAAATACCTGTAAAGGGGTTTGCACTATTTCTGACCCATTTTCTACCAACATTTCATCCACTCAGACCTTCTCAATCCAGTCTTTACCTTCTTTTATATAACCATTTGGCAATAAACTAAAGTCCTGAAATGCATGCAACTTAGGGATCTTCATTTTAAAACTCGAACTGTAAAACAATGGAAAGCACAAACTTGAAAAACCAGTCTGATAAAAATAAACCATTCTTTTATCAGATTCTGCAGTTGTGTATACATTTGTACATAATTTTTAACAGAAATATAAAACTAATTGAAATATACATACAAATATAACACAATATTTGCATAATTTTCATTATTCAGTAAAATCGTAATTATTACATCAATAACGATTACTGAATATTTGATAAGCATATGTTTTATTATAAATACATTTTGTATTTAAAACATTTTATTTAGTTTCTGTGTTGAATCCTTGTTTCTGAGAAAATCACTCAGAATGGAAATTAAATTTTCGCAATGTGCCCTGAGAATATCAGAAAAATATTGTTTTCATTAGAAAAGCAAAGTTCAAAATGCGAAATTCCGCTAGAAATCCAACTTTTTCTTTTTTTTCATTTCCATAAACTTTCATTAGTTCCGCGCGACAATCTGGCATCTCTACCTACGCATACAAATTAGACCCACGTCGAACCGATTATGCGCCTTCCTGCGAGACCATGTCTGGACGTTGATTACATGTCTGACGTCTTGCGAAATGCACACATTGGTTCATTATTCCTCCAACTCGATTGTCCCACAGTTGTTCTAAAATAAACATTCGCAAATTACGAACGTTGATTCGAAAAATAACGTCTTTCCCTGTTAAAAACAAAACTTCAGATACTTTCAAACATATTTGAAATATGTCTGAAAACGTATTTCAAAATCATAGAAACATACACAATGAATGTTTTAATCCTATGCATTCGTTTCTACACTTTTAATACATTCCCAGTCTACCTACACTTCTTTTCAACAGGGTTCCTCGAAACCCATTTGAATGTCCTTTCCCACGCAAAAACGTCACCAGAATCGCGATTTCCCGTTATCTTTTTTCTCATTCCCACGCTCGTTTCCGCGAAAATATGCGATGTTTGTTTCAGGAAGTGCACGTACGTAAACATAACCTGCAAACGGTCCAGCGGACGGAGACTGCGGCGGCGGCTGTTATCTCGTCGACATTTCGGGCGGCGAAATCGCGCGAAACAGCATCGGTCCCGCAATCCGGATGCTTATCACGTCGGCAGCACGGGTTCGCGCATCATTAGCGCGCAAACTGACCAAACAGCTGTACGCTGTGACAGGTCGGTGGGTGTCAAGTTGGATTTGGAAAAGGGGGAGGGGAGGGAGAAGTTTTGCGGGAGTTTTCAGGTGGCCGCGAGTTACGTGGATCTAAGCGTGGCTGTTGTTTGGTCGAGGGAGAAGGCGGAACTCGGACCGCGGCGACAGCATGACGACTTTTTTACAAATCGCGTCATTTGGATATCGGCGACAACAATAGCATCAACGTGTCAGGTTGCGCGCGCATGCGCGAACGCGATTCAAAGTTTTTTGATTGTTGACAGCGTGAGGGTGGGGGTGTTTATAGGGTTGAATTTTTTTTATAAATAGTGAATTTAGGTTGTTGGGAATTGTTTATGGGTGAGAAAATGAGAGGAAAAAAACGAAAATTTAGAAAAGTTTCGGCTGCGGTAGGAATCGAACTCGGGGGTTTGTAAGAAGAGGAGAGTTGCTTTGTCCACTGAATCGATTTTAGGCTTTTAGATTGAATGGTAAAACGAGTTTTGTGGTTGACATGAAGTTTTATCATCATTAAATAATTCTACTTATCGTGATGAAACAAGTCGAAAGTAGAATTCATGATTAAATAAAAAGTTATTTTCCAGGCATTTAATAAAATACCCTGACTTTCCCAAGTTTTCCTGATTTTATGTCTTGAAGTCATAACAAATTCTGAATTGAATTTTAGAATTTGTTATGACTTCAAAACATGAATGAGTGTTTTGAAGTCATAACAAATTAGAACATTTTGCAGTTTAGGGGAAATGTGTGAATTAAATAATAAAAGACTGATTTTTTGGACTTAAAACTATTTAAGAATAATATATCTTTAGGTGAATCAGTTTAGTATGTCATCAAAATACTATCAAAATTAGAACGCCTGAAGTTAATCAAAGTTCAGGTAAAAATAAACACAAGAAGATATTTAGGGCTTTAAGTTCAGGCTGTAAATAAATTGTTATTCGGCAGAAGAACTAAATTTTACATACCTCTAATTCTTAAACAATTAATAGTTCAATGATAAGTCATTCAAATTTATTTAAAAATACATAATTGTACAAATAATGTATATTAAATCATTGTTCAATACCCTATAAGAAAAAAATGTTCTAACATACCATTGTCTAATATTTGCACAAATATTGTCTAATGCTCCATTGAATGATTGAATTGTATTAGATTGTATTTAGTCAATTGATTGCTGCAAATATTGCCTAATTTTTCTGATTGGGTAATAAACAATAGTCAAAAGACAAACTAAATATTTTCATGAAGATCAACAGATTATTGAAAATAAACTTTTCCACGAATAAAATTATGAAAAACTTTTCAATTTTATGGACACTTTAAATGTTAACTTATGTTGTGATAAAAGACAAGTAAAATACTTATGCCAACATTTGTAAGTCCCAAGGGAAAATGTTGCGATTAATTAAACCTATTATATATATATACACACTTATGACAACATTTGTTTAACACTAATAACCGTCTTATAATTAAAAACAATTAATCTGTCAAAAATTTTTTTTTAATTTCTAATTAGCTCTTTCATTATTATCCATCGCTTTTTCCAGAGAAATGCATTTAACGAAATTTAAGGAAAACATGCTTTCTTATCTACTTAATGGATGTTCGTTTGTTTAGTACACTTTAATTGGATGTACAAGAATGATAAAAAACTGACAAAGGTTTTCACTCTAAGAGTAATCTTTATCCACGAAAGTTGTTTTTATCACAGTCCATCTGTTAAAACATTTGCTTCTTATTTGCCAACGCAAATTTTCGTTGAAAATATTACAAATTTGCAAAAGACACTGTCGAATTTGGTTACTCAGTGGGTTTTACTTGCAACCGCATTTGAAAAGTTGCTTCTTAGTCTAGACCATCAACATTTAATTACAAAGGAAACTGAACTATCTTATTCATATATCATATACAATTTTATAAAAGCGATGAAATATAGAAGAAAAACAGAAAAGATAAGACGAATAAAAAAAATCTACTCACGTGCTCTATCGTTCAAAAACTTTTGGCAACTGACGACGTTCACCCGTGACGGAGATAAGAGGAAAATCAATATATAAATTCATTCGAACTTGATTCGTGTACACAATTTCGGATCCGACGTCGGCTTATCTCAGTCGACGAATTTTACTGGCAAAAGGAATGAAAGAAAATGGTTCTTTCATTTACGCGAGTAGATGACGAGAACAGTAACCACTTCGAAATGACAATCGATGATAATTTTATTCAAACTTACGGCTGAATCACTCAACTTGAAAAGTATCGTACAAAATGGTCATTTAAATAAAAAAAGATGTTGTTTTTGACGATACAGCACTTTTGGAATAAATCACTTTTGGAATTGAGAAAGTTTATGATTTTATGGATATGAAAAGTGAAAGGGGAAACATCGTACGTTACTGTCAATCAAACGATCAAATTTAATGATCGAAATGATCTCTGCAAAAAATTATTTCATAGAATTGAATAGAAATGAATTGAGAATAAAGTAATGAATTCCTTTCTGGAAAGTTCTCAAATTAATATTTTTATTCTCGATTCTATTCTACTCTGTTCTGTTCCAGTAATTCGTCGATGCTTTAATGCTAAATTTTGAGTTTTTGAAAATGAATTCGTTTTTGTTCAGTTCTTCAATTTGCAAGAAAAATATGAATTCTTTTCTATTAATTTCAATTCCAATCAAATGGAGGTTTTGAATTTAGTGATAGAGATAGTGATAGGGAATTTAAAAAAAATATATTTCTGACCATAGAATTCTTTTGAATTTGTTGTTTTGTGTAAAAAGATATTCTTCTTTTGACGTTTCAAATTAATTCCAAATTTGTTAAAAAATTTGGAATTTAAACAAATAAGAAAAAATTTTTCTTATCAAATTTTCTATCAAAGATCTCTATCAAAATTTTGTTGTAGGGATAATTCAGCATGTTAAGTAAATATGTATGAAGGATGAATCCCCATCCATCTATAGGTCTTCAAACCGAATTGATTAATGATAATATGTAAGTTCCAGGATGAGACATTCAAAGTGATCAAGTCAGCATCATCGTCGAGTTTTAATCAAAGTATTACGTCTGAATTTCCAAGAATTGTAAAGTCACCAAAGGATGAGACAGAGAGATCTAACAGAATTTTCTTTTGGAGTCTGACATGGGGGGAGAGGCTTAGCAAAAATATTTCATTTTTTTTTAAATTTGATATATAATTTTCAATTTCCTCAAATTTCCTCATAATTTAATGAAATCCGTTTCACCTGTAATGCCGTTACTCTGAAAAAATTAATCACGGGGAAAATAGTTCAAGATCCAGATGGCGTGTCGAAGCATGTCAGATCCCAATTCCCAATAAACTGCATTTCCTACTTTGGAATGGGGTACGGCTAATATAAAATACTCAAATCAGGAAGCTCTCGGTGGATTGTTAACAAGTGTCGTTTTATACCAAAATGGAAAAACACACGTGCTACGAAGAGTGAGATTACGGTAAATAATATTACATTGTCACGCTTACTGCTGTGGATTACAACAACCGACGTATTCACAATAATAAATCCATCGTCCCGCGGAAGTCGCGCAATCATCAACATCATCGCAAAATCAACAATCGCAATTCGCCCTTTCGAATTGGTCACCACATTTCATTACTACGACTCAGCCACTGATTCCCAAACATTCTCATCTCTATCAACACTCTCCTTCCCATTACTCAAAGTAAACACTGACGAATCACGATTCGAAAAACCTCTCTCTCGCGACGTTGGATTTCCCATAAAAAAACATTAAAAATAGATAAAGTTGAAATCCAACGTCGAGTCGAAGGCGCGTGATCCGCCATTGTTCGTTCACTGGAAGCCAGTGGCCAATAAAGCGACGTATCAAAACTGATCGCGGGTTTCGCTTCCACTGATTTCCGTCAAATAAAATCGTTCAACGTAACAAAGCTACGCGATGAAAAACTGAACGCATTACAAAAGTTATGGTACATAGTTACATAAATACTTTATACATGGTCTTAACGTACGTTGGGGCATGGTGTTGCTCGTCGCCCCTATCGGTTCGCAATATTAACCAATCCCCAATAGATCCCAAATAATCCAATTGTTGTCCAACGTTCTACGAAGGTTTTCTGAAAGTTTTCTTCAATGTCCCATAAACGTTCTACTAGACAATGAAACATTCAAAATGTTTATAAACCTCACAGAACGGTTTCCTTTTACATTGGGGATATTCTGGGAACATTAATGGAACTTGAAAATATTTCTGAAATGTTAATTAATATTGCGTTGAGGGGCCGACGCCGTGTGTGAACCTACGCGAACGCCTTTAATACTACATTTACATCTGTCCGCAATTCGACGGTATAAAACGGCTGTACAGCTGGGGTGCGTGGAGTTCAACACGGGTCCACGGGCAAGTGCTATCTGCGCTCGGCGCGACCGTTGTTCCGGTAGCCTGCCCGACCTCGGGCGCTGCTTTTTCCGCTGCTGGAACTTTTGGCGCTACTTTCGTTGGAGAAGCGGGTGGAGCCACCTGGCGGCGCGGAAGTGGCGCCACCACCGCCGCCGCCTCCACCGTTGTCGCTCTTCAAAGGGGTCGAGCTGCTGGAGGTGCTGGATGTGGCGGTGGTGGTGTTTGTGGGGATCGGCTGCAATTGGCAGAGGTGGAATTAGTGGTGTTGTTTTTAGGACCTTGGTCCCTTAATGAGAGCATTTGCAGAAAAATAATTTAGTTGTCTCAAATAAATACATTTATTTGGAAAAGTTTAGCTGTGTCAAATGAAAATTTATTTGGAAGTAATAAATTCTTGGTATAAGGAAGTACATATTGTGCCATTATTGGTAATTCGCCTGACGTCCATTTGATTTATGCATGATTGGTGTTCGGTGCGGTCGTACATTTAATCTTAATCGCAAATGTGTTAATTATGACAATGTCAGTGATATTGCCATAATTGATACATTTGGCTATCTGGGAACATCACATCTCCTGTGATCACATCCTATATCGAATCAAATCGGGGTTGCAGTTAACTTCACATTCGTCCCTCTTTCGTCAATGGTTTGTAGCAGATTGATTTTGTAAATGCAGTAATCATTCCACTTGCTTGATTTGACGTTTGAGTAATTTTAATGGATGAATTCAGTAAAAAAAATCTGGTTGGTAGGATATTTCTTGAAAA
>JABFPB010000282.1:0-45131 GCA_022817645.1 Ceratoteleas bidentatus
TGCCTATGCAATATAACCTATAAAGAGTTTATCCGTTTTATTTTAAAACACTTATAAAACACGTCGTTTTTGCAGTGACGGGAGGTTCTCTTGGATTTGGCTGAAAATAGGCAAACTTTGACATTTTTATGGGATAGCGAAATGACTTACGAACTTCCGGTTTGGTTAGTTCTATTCTTTAATTATTGAACAAGTTGAAATTTTGTCGAAAAAACCAAAATGGCGGCACAAAATGTGGTGGTATTTATGTCATTACTACCAGCATAATTACTATACTATGCTCGTAGTAATGACATAAATACTACCCAAATAGTAATTACAACTGCTGTAATTTTTCTTAGAGTGGGAATCAATGCAATTTTTTTTAATCAAAGCGACTGAAGGTTTCGCTTAAATATGTGACGTTTAATTGCTCAGTCACATTGCTCTGTAAAACTAGATTCATAACGTCGCTTCGTCAAATTCGAAAAATATTTACGCAACCGTTGTGTTTATCCATACTTTTCATTCAATTTCGAGCGACGTTGCCACCGGTTCCATTTAATACCCAACGAACGCATTTAAACGTTCCCAAACTGGCTCGCAAAATATTTTGAATGCACGCAGCCACGTTAATCTTGCGAAATTTCGTCCGCCGTAATATACCGTCGAAATGAGACCGTCGTCGCGGCTGCCGAAATTTCTAGCTTGACATACAAAGGACCTTAATTTACGTGCGCTTTCTCGGTTTGACGGATTGACAATGACGACACAAGAAAAAAATTAAATTTTACTTTGTTATCAATCATGTGACCGCACTGCCACCCAGTATAAATTACTTTTTCCATACTATACATCGGAAAAAAGAATAGAAATTCTTACATAATTTTTCTGAATGCATGACTATGACCACTAAGGCATTACAGTCATTAACGTCACAGTAATTATAGTTTTTGGTAGTTTCTTAATAATTCTTTACTGTACAAAATTTACACAAAATGTATGAAATTACACGATACATTGTGCAATCCTGCAATCAGATGATACTCGATGTTTACAATGTAAACTCTAGATTCTTAGTAAATCTACGAAATGTTTACAGGTAATTTCTTTTCCATGCAAAAAACAACAGTTTTGTCTTTGATCGGGCGATTGAAGTCGAAAGTCGACGGGTCTGAAAGACCGGCACAAATGAATCCGGGCGAACTGATGCGCCGCGGAAAAATCGTAATACGAATGTCGCGCAAACGAGAGCTGAGATGATGACGTGTAGAATGAAAAGTAGGTTGGACATTGGCAGCCGGCTCGTTTTCCGCAAAGACCAGGCTACCTTTCACCGCGATAAGCGAAATTTTATTGAAATGGAAATTTGAATGCGTAACTGGCCGCAAACCTTTGCGATCACGTAATGAAAAGTGCACGACTGAATAGACAAGTGAATTGAAATGTACACCGGCGAGTAACGGAATTGGCGATTCGGGCTTTACGACAGCGGCAAATATCATCTTTCCGTCCTGCCGATTTCGTTGCGAACCGATTTCATTTTTCAGCCATTTGTCATTTTGGCGAGTTTCGGACGGTTTTCTATAATTTGATGTGGAAATGCTTTTGTTTCGACTTAGCTGTCGAATGGAGAAAGAATAAAAATAAATTAAAGAAAATTGGATTTTACGAAATTTTTCAGTGGTTTGTGTAATTGTATTGTCATAGTTACAATCATTAATCATAATCACAACTCCTTAGTGTCGTCACACTGAAAAAAATGTCTTCTATTATTTGATAGAATTTCTAGCTGAGAAAGCTGTAATTGTATATCTAATTGAGGGTATATACTTTTTACCATATGCAGCCATACCTTATGGCGAATTGAGGTTATAGGACAATTGGCTATACTGTCTCAGGCTATACCGAACGACGTGTTCATTACAGAGATATAAAAAAATATTTTTAATAAGCCTTTATTTGACAGATGGTCCAGCAATAAGTCATTTGCTAAATAGAATAAACAGAATATTTGCTAAATTGAAGATACAAGACAAACCACTCATCAAAAAGAGATAAAATTCTCACCTCTAATAAGCAATAACATTATTGATTACTGTTAACACACCTCCACTACTTATCTATGTGTAAAATTTGGAACCGTCTATCTCTCTCGCTGGATTTCTCAATATAAAAAATTAAGGATTTAGCCTAAAATTCAAGCTTTCCCAGTTTTTTTCAAGGTTTGTCAAATTTAAGGCTTTTTCCAGGTTTTCAAGGTTTCAGAGTCTGGACACTCTTTATGAATTAAAAAATATTACAAGTATTTCTTACAACATATTGCCATAGTGGTCATAGTCGTCATGGCGATCTTACTCAAAAAAAAAAAATCATAATGCACCAACATTCTCGCGATTTGAATAACCGTTCGTCAATACGATAATCAAAACCAATCATTCTCAGTCGTGCAACCCGAATCGCCCTCTTCTTTTGCATTCAATCTAGCTCCCCTCGTGCTCCTTAATCCAAACTCCGCGGCTATTTATTCCCACGATTGAAGTCGACTCCCGGTCTGATTGTTTGCCCGTCAATCCGAAATAACGCGCCTTATTACCATCGAACGCCGGTTACAAAACCGAAAAATCAAAGCGCCCCGGAATAGTCCTCGCAATCAACTTACAATTAATCCGAAAATAATGCCTCTCGAATCGATCGCGCAATTAAGGAGTGCCGTTGCAATCGCAATTTGTCTGAAACGTCGGAAGACAAACCTCGCCGAAAAAGCGACGCGACCCGATTCCGCTTCGGCATTAACAATTACGTTCGATTAACGGCGGCGGAACAATTAAACCGAACGTCAGCGGAACTGGCAGGCGTCGCGGGGAAAAAGGCGAAAAATGGCGGGCCGCATGAAACGCGTCAAGACAGATGACATCCGGTCGCAAAAATAGACTCGTTACGACGACTGACATTTTGATATCGTACGTTTGTACACGCTAGACGTTCGTGCGCGATCGAATCCACGGAGACGGAAAAGAGGCGGCAACAATTTTGTTTCCGAGCGGCTGCAACATCCATCGACGGAAACGCGTGCATGCACACCATCGCGGCGCAGATAGTCGATCAAACGACCGGCCATTCGGCGGCAGTCGAGATGGTTTTACTCTTAAATGAATATTAAGGGGCGGCGGAGAGTGGAAGTAAAAATTGGGACAATTTTAAGGGGCAAATAAGACTTTCTTTTTTATGTATACCAAAACAGTACTTTCATGACGAGAAGAATATTCTTATTATCAGTGGATTTTCCAGTTGAATATGGTCCAAGAATATTTCCGCTTGTAATAAGAACAAACTCCTCTTGGGAGATTTATTCTCAAAGTAAGAATAATTATTCTGATCATCAGCCATAATAGGTTTTTAAGAAGTACTATACTAGGTTTATGGTAAGAAAAAACTCGAAGATTACGATGTTCTGACATAACCTCGAATTTTTTGCAGGCCAAGAAAAGAAAATAGTAACATAGTAGAAATACGTAAACTGATTCAAATAAACATGTATTTTGAGAAATGAAACTTATCTTTGAATTTCTTACGCGAAGGTTACACTGTGTATCCAAATGTGTATAATTACACTTGAAGGGAAAAAATGACAGAGAACAAATACTTTGTTCTATGGTTATGAAGACCTTTCGAATTGGATTTTCGTGAGAATAAAATCTTATTATAAGAATATTTCCGGTCAATATAAACTACTTTCATAGTTTGAAGAAAATTTTATTTTTAAATAAGAACCTTAAGCCTCTCAACGTCGACCGAATATTCTGCACGAAAGCAGATGTCGTTGCAATATTAGAAGCTTTATACTTAGAGAACTATATTCTTATCACAAACCGAATATTTTTTAAGAATGTATAATAGAATTTGGCGATGTTTATTATATCAAACAAAATGTTCGAAGAATCATAATTTACAATGATGATACACCGGAAAAAACATATGTAACTGACGTATTGAAATGTTTTATTCAATACATCAATATGTAATGTGAATATGTCAGTTTTACGAGTACAACATGTTGGAATTACAGGGACAGATTTTATGTCAAAATTTGAAGTGGAAGGTTGTAGCATCATTTGTTTGATTGATTTTTCCATACAGCTCAATGATATTCAATGTTCTGGTTCTATCCTATTAATCTAAATGGAGCCTGCAGCACGATTTAATTGGAATTAATGGATTTTTCAAAGAGAATTTGTAACGGCATTTTCAGAAACGTTCATTTCAACTTCTGACAAGCTTAAAAGTAAAAAAAGAATTGTATCTGTAAATCATACATACCGTGGCAACATATTGTGACAACAAATTTTGATATACTGACGTATCTGAAAAAATCTGTCAGTTTTACAGATTTGTTTGTTCGTTTCCCAGTTTTTTATTCCTGTGTATCTGATCCAAAAAATGTCATGTGGGTAGAACAAAAAAATTAATGCTAATTGCTGTTGTTTCCCAAAAAGTCTAATACAATTGTTTTTCATAACCGAGCAATAGAAAAAATCGAGGATTAATTGCACCATGATTTCTAGAGGAAAGTTTTCGTGATTTGGGCGAATATTGATAAAGATTGGTCGAGTTGAATTAGGAACGAAAAAATGACGCGGTGGAAATAACTCGGTCAACAGCGAAATAATTCACGAAAATTTGATTCCGGTAAATAAATTGCGGAATTGTTACGTTAATTAACATAGCAGTCGGAGAATCGTGATCATTCGACGATATATTCATTAGCGGTGCTAACTGGTAAATATATAAATTAATTAACGGCTAAATAGTCGAACGAATAATTCAGGTTTCGTTGGAACGTCATATTTAGAATACTTCGACGATTAATCGAGTGAAATATAAACGGTAATATTTTATATACATTTGAACATCGCGTTCAGATGGCCTATATAATGTTTTTAATTTTTTTCCACAAGACGATAATATATGCGAAAATTAAGTATTTGCCGTAAAAGTATTATTTCAATATATATACCTGTTTATGAAACATATTAATTTTGCCAAAATATATTCTACATCATTTAACATACACTGTAAAAACAGGTGTCTTATTTTAAAACACTTCTGTCCCATTTTTAAAACGTTTTCAGGTGTTTTAAATTTTAACATATCTTTCTATAATGGGAAACACTCATAAACATTTTAAAATTGAGACGGAAGTGTTTTAAAATAAGACATTACTTTTTGCAGTGTATATTTTAGAAATTATTTTCATTTGTCCAATATATCGTTTCGATTCGTTTATCGTATTTATATTCGGTTAGTTCAGCCAATTTTTGCAGAATATTTCAATAATAAAGATAGTCTATTTGCGAAATATATCTTATTTTGACGGCCGCGTTTTCATCAAATAACGCTTATTTTTTGTAGTGTAAAAATATGCTCGCAGTAAAATAGTTCTCGTCTTTATTAAAGGAATTTCGATTCAATATTGACCAAAGAAGAATCCTTTTATCCTTTATTATAAAAAGAATTCCATGTGCGGCGCCCAAATTTCTTTTAGAACGATAATAATAAGGATTTTTCAAAGTGTACGTCAAGCTTGTAATTTCGGTAACTCGGTTTATTATAATTTAACAAAGAGCAGTTTGAGGATAATGCACGTTCAAAATTATTACGCTGCGCTATAGTTTCTTCCAAGTTATACGCTGCAATCCATTCATACTTTATTTTCAGTTTCTATTTAGTAATAAACGGTCTTGTTTTCTTCATTCTCAATCGAAAAATAAACTCAAAGATTTATCTCAAATAAGTAAAGTAATGTAATTTTATTCTTCGAATTTGATATAAACATTTTCAATAAAAGACATTTTCGACATCGTATGATTATTTATAACTAACACATTGGTGTCAGTCAAGTATAATATATATTTAGTTTAAGCAAGAAACTCATTTTCAAGAATTATAATTCCAAAAATAAAAAAAACCGGATTTCATTACAAGTTTTTTTTAATAAATTATTCCGGATTATTTTGATTTATTACAACCCTATTGTAATGCGAAATTATTTTACAAATACGACAATTTATTCGAAACTTGTTTTTTGCTAATATTGCGAATATGTTTCTCGATTATTTTGCCATCGAAAACGACTTTATAACAAGAATCTCGTCAGGTACACATAACGTGTTTTATCCTACAAACGCGTCGCAAGAATACTTGCTTTTCATCGCGCTCATCTTTGAATACAAAATGAAATGTCACTCAAATTTGAAACCCCATTATTGCTCGCTGAAAACTTGATGACTTCAGACGTATCTCTCCGCGACAAATCGTTCGTAATTTCCACAACCTACCAAGTCTCCCGCGATATCAAAAATTAAGCCTCAAAATTGAGAAACGTTTATTCGTCCAAATATTAGCGCCCGAATTTCGCTCGCTATTTTCGTCCGTAATGCCAAACAATTAAACCTGCGGCAATGCAATTTTATTTCCATTCTTGCAGGTTGACTGATATTTTCGAGCTGCAGTTCGACAAACAAATTGCACAGTAATTGCATCCGTAATACGACTCATGCCAAAGGATGGAAAAAATTATGGAAATGGGCCAAATACTAGCGATGACGTGTAATCACTGTTTAAAAATGTATAGAGAAACGCATGGAACATACGTCAGTGCAGAAAACGTATTAATTTGTTCTTTTTCCTCTTTCATTATTCTCTCAATTGTTTCACATTTGTCACTAAAGTATGCTCACACAAAATATCAAAATTGTTTAACAAAAATGTTGCTTTTTGTAATTCCTTACCGCTGATATCCAAACTAATGTATAATGAATTTTGTTATGCTATCGTTGCGCCCTCAGGTTCTCGTTTAAATTTCTTTTATGGAAATTGCATTTTTCATAAAATCCCATCACTTCAGCGATAAGCTTCCAATTTTTTCCCAAGCACTCTCGTCTACGTATTTTTGTGTATATCTGAAAGAGACAGTCGATTTGGCTTATTAGGTCTTCATATAGGCGAATTCGTGCGCCATATTTTCGCGTCGCGCATTTCATCATCGCTCGAAGATTTGCGTCGCGCCAAAGCCGAAGAAATCCTCTTTTCATGCTGCGTATCATGCAATCACTCACGCCTTTCAGCGGACGCACGTACTCGCGATCGCAGTGATTTACAAATTACTGTCGTCTCCGCGGTTTCGTGCGCCGTGAATGCCGGGCTCACAAACTGGGCTAAAACAACCGGTATCAGCCCGACAATGTCAGTGAGACGTCAGTAAGAAAGCGGAACGCGAGGCGGCGTTTGACGCAAATGGAATTGCCCAATTGTCGCGGGGCTTCGAACTTAATTGTCCGCCGGCGAATTTCGACATGTGTCGAGATTTCCAGAGCGAAACGTCTTTCCGTTTAGTTCGCGGGAAAAGTAAGTGAAATTAAGAAAAAGAAAGTGGCCCAACTTAAGGAGTGTCGTTGAAAATAAAATTATTTCGAAAGCGAGCATCTGTCTCGATGAAAATATGTTGCATGGGACCTATATAGTATCCTGCAAATATTATGACATGGTATACCGTATGGAATTCCACGTGGAAACTCAGTTGGAAACTATACAGAATCCTACATAGAATTCTGTATAGGATACCACTTTAGAATTCCAAAAGGGATAGCTCCTTGTATGGAATCTAATATGGGATATCAATACCACAGAATGTGAAACTTCACATGGGATACTTGTTTATGAGGATGTTCGTATGGAGCACCACCTTATAAGGATTTCTAATTGGAACTCTACTTCACATAAAATTCTATCAGAGATTCAATGAGTAAGTATTTACATGGGATAGCATCTAATATAAAATGGTTCCATGAGATGTCCCTTCATAGGAGAAGATATCCCATATGAAATTCTTAATAATATGGAGATCCCATGAGATTCAATACAGAACTCTATAAACCACACTAAGCCAACAATATATGGTCCCATTTTTGGGGGAACCTAAGGTTTTTGACAAGCGAATCATATTCCCCGGGAAATTGGCGCCGATTTCAAAAACACTTCTTGACATTGAACCGCGCGGGATAACGGCGGATCGATGTCTTTCGCGACGGCGAGCAGCCGGGTCAATTTTTCTTCCGTTCGAGTTGATCATTGACATACTTTGACCATTAATTTCGCGCATAAAACGAACGGTCAACAATGCCGATGAAACACTGTGCCCGTCCGTGGCTTTTATCAACCGGTATAAAGCAAAACCCGAGAGAAAACCACTTATCACGAGTCACATAAATGAAACGCGACAGAAAAACGTCCATGAAAAATATATAGTCGGACGATAGTCTATAATATAGCGCGGAGGAGTGCAACTGGCCGGGAAAACGTTTGGCGTACGTCCAATAAACGTCGCATAATTCATTTGTCCTTTTTGCATCGACTCGGCGGAGACGAAAAATCGTTGCAAAGAAAAGCTCGGGGACACTTTTGGGCAGCGACGGCTTTTTTGTCGCCTTTGTTTTGCTGTTTACCTCGTCCTGGTGGCGCGCGACCCCCCCCCCCCCTCCCCCTTCCCCCGGAATATTCATCTCGCGAACGCAAATTTTGGCGAATTATGATTCCCGGGTTTCCGCTTTGTCTCGAGTCAGCATTTCATCGTGCCTTTCTTTATCGGAAAATGAAAATAATCACGAGGAAGGGTCCATTTTAATTAATTTAGTACGACACCCGGATACGGCATGCGCAATTATTAAAAAAAAGAAATAAAGAAAACTGCGGAACAGACGGTACGTGGGAAAAAAAAGGACTTATGAAAATCTACAAGGTTCACTGTGTACGAGCACTGTCATCTTTGTTAATTTATTGATTCACGAGTAGAAATTACGAGCAGCAAATTTTAGAAACTGCTGAGTACTCTCATATTATAATCACAAACTATAATCTTTCAGAATTCAGAATTTGTTATATTAATTACTACTAAAACCTACAAAAAATACACACCTTTACAAGAAAGTCGCTGTTCAGTTAAAACGTTATATTCTTTTCTGATTACTATTAATTAATATATTTCCCTGGCATTACCAAATTTTGCAGGTTCTGCATAAGAGTGGTCACCTTGATTGATATAAAAATAATGTAAAATTTCATAAGTCTCTTTAATATGGAGTCTTAATCCGATTGGGTAAACTGAAAACTCGGCAGCCGAAATGTTTCTCGTTTGAGTAATGAGAAACGACTGATTAACAATTTGACCATTCCGAGTTGCGTTTTGTCAAGTTTAGTTATTAGTTTACAAGCGCGCGCGGGTAATGGTCGTGTATTCGCGAAAGCTCATAACCGAGTAAAGTCGGCTACGCCAAGAGCCATAAACTTTTATTTATATTCAAATTTCTAGTCGGAGAGCCCTTAAGGCAAGTGCGAGCGTAACCGTAAGAATGGCGTCGCGCATGCAACGCGTCGACAGCCCGAAAGCTAACGTGTTTTTAAAATTATAAAACAGACGCATTCGCCTCCATCTTCGTAAAAATCTTTTACGAGTTAAACGCACCCTAATCACGCTTTCAGCGCGGAGAGCGACGACTTAGCGTGGCGCTTTCGCGTCGTCCATTGAATTACAAAGCATTTATGAAACGCGATTTCTAAATAAATGAGCCGCGCTGTCGCGACGCATCTTCCGCCATTACGACTGGAAAATTGATCCGAATTAAGGGCAATTTCGTAATGAATATTTAACGAACCGGCGAACTTCATACGTGAGCCCGTTTTTCGCATGTAAAACCGCGCGATCAAAACTTTATAAATTTAAACTGCTTTGTGAACTTTCAAAGAGGGCGCGCAAAAAGGCCGAAATCATTTCCCAAGTTGGAATCGCCAATAAAAGCAAATTTCGGCGCCATAGCAAAAAAATTACACGCGCGAGCGGAATAGAAACGAGCTTGCGCGCGAATTGCGGACATCAGCGCATTTCGTTCGGTGTCCCGAAAAATCCGATCGCAACGTTCGATTGGTTTAAACCAGTGCACCGCTTTTTCTTGCGATTCAACGCTGTTCAAAGGTAGCGAGCATTGCGAGCATGTTACCTCATTGTAACGCAATCATAATCATCACATCCACGCGGAAAGGTTTCACTGTTCTCGCGATCGCACTTGGTGGGATTCTAATGGTACGAAGCCCGGATTATTATTTCACATCTTCATTCGCTCGCGTTGGGCTGCACTGAAAGTATTGTTTCGTCAATATTAATACGAAACGGGTACAATGCATGCACGATGTTTTCGAGTAATCAATAGCGATTCCACACCTTTCATCTACAATCAACCAATGTTTTCATGCAATTAAATGTATGTATTCGTAAACATTTTGTAGACAAAAATGAAATGTATATCTTGGGATTATTAGATAACCCTGACAATCTTCGGTAGTACAGTGGTCAGTATCCCAGTATTAAAAAATATATTTATAAATTCATGTCTTGATTTCATATAGTAACCCTAACAATCTTCGGTAGTACAGTGGTCAGTATCCCAGTAGCAAAAAAAACGTTTTATAAATCCATATCTTCATTTTATGTAGTGGTTGTAACATTCCGCAGTGACGTGGAGATTAATGTCTCAGCATTGACAATTCAAAGGTATTGTGAATAGCATTCTAGCACAAACAATCAACCTTATAATTCTTCAGTAGTGCAATGGTTGGTGTCCCATCACTAACAAATACCTCAATTTTACTTTTACTTACTGTGTCACTCCAATAGTCTAACCGTGTTATATCAGCACCAACAAAACAAATCAATGACGATATCTTCAATTTCTAGAAGAAACCTACCAATCCTTTATAGTCTAGCGGTAAGTATCAAAATAAAAAAAAGTGTATCGAAAGTCGCTCCGTGCCAGTCGAACGTTTTAGGTTAACTTAAATATCTTCATCGATTCTCTCAAACAAGTCGAGCGTTACAGCAGGCCCTAGTAATTTTTCCGTGCTAATCACGGAGCAAATTATCTCAATGATTTGCAGTATCCGTTTATGCGCGCAATAACCTCCAAACTGTCTGTCAATGTGTATCGAGTGTTTATATCAATCAACCGTCTTGTCTGTGAGACCCAGGTACATCAACACGACGCTATTTGTCTAATACAGCTGCGTCATGTCAGTCCGTCTGTCGGCGCTTCAAGAAAATACCCATCGTGTCTCAGCGGCAAGTACTCCATTGTCGTTTGAAATACAGTTTACGTGTAAACGTATCGCTGCCGTAATTAACGCGTGCGGAGTCGGTAAGTACGGAATTAAATAACGGCAACTGGGTCAGAGATCAATCGCATTTGGGCCAGCAAATAATGCCAATCGCGACGTCAACATAGAAAGTCATGATTCTCACATGGCAACATTGTCTCGAGAGTAATATGCAATACTATAAGCTATAATTTTTCTCGCAGCCTCGCCATTGCAATTGACTTTCTCCCACTGATCGAACTTTCTTAATACTTTTAATGGAAAAAAGTGACGAGCCGCGGCTATTTTGAAATCAGTGAAACGCGTAACAGCGTGTAATCAGTGTCTGTAACAAGATAGAGCCCGCAAGGGGGTATGTGTTCATTAAGAATTTCGCTGATTGGTTAACGATAAACATTTGCAATTAACGGGGATGAATTTATAATTAACCGCTTAACAACTTAACTCGAATTGTGGCAACGGTTTCGTAATGTATTCACCGTTAAATAGAAATAGGGATCAATATTGGTGCAGCGACGTGACAAACGCCTGTCTACGACAAAAACTGCTTATTAACAAGACCCGCGTTGATTTCAGTTCAATTCACTGACGCGGTGTTGTTTTGAATTGTGTTATTGCCACGCTAATTAGGGAAAAACATGACATTGCTGGCTTTAAAAAAATCAAATGAAAATAAGGGTTATCATTTATGGTTCTAAAGTTATAAACAGTTATGACTGGTTAAAAGCAAATATGTAATGGTTAGTTAATTTCTCCTGTTTTCTCTTCAAAGAACTTTTTTTAATGTGACCTACAAAGGCCATAAGTCAAGCCTTAAGGAATATGTGGTTTGTTGCAAAAAGCAAAGGTTTATCAACTTAACAAAATCACGAAATTTCTCAATTTTGCCTGGTGGTATGCCCTCTTTAGTCGTCGGCCTAATCGGTTTGAATCAACCTACAATTTCTCGTCGCAAATTAAAACGCCGCAAAATTTAATTTTATCGACCGCTCCGGCGAGACGCCTGGCGTACACTATCGTTTCGCAGGGATACCACGTGACCAAGCACGTGCGTTCACCTCGAAGAGCCGCGCGTCTTTGCCCAGACTCAATTTGAAAAAATTAAAACAAAATTGAGTCCTTTCGTAAAATACATTTAAAAGGTCGTCTATGAAATAATTGCCTTCTAATCGTCGATAGATGGCGCTCGAACGACAATTGCCCGAAAGCGACGTATCCGTTCCCGTCCAATCGGGGAAAAAAATTGTCTCGACGTCTCGCGGAGATGTCCGAAGCAAGGTCGTCGCTCGACTGCATTATTTCACCCCGAGCGACGGCTTTCCAGTCAAATACGTATCGCGTTGACGTTTGCAACGGGTCTCTCTACGGCAATTCGAGTCCCTCGCTTCGACAAAACATCTCCGCGTCGATATTCAGATTTCCGTCTCGGTTTCTTGTCAAAACAAGCACCGATAACGTTCTCGCGTTCGTCCTTGTTATAATAATGACGCCAGCAATATTTACGGTTACACTTTGTGTAAAGCAAAACGCCCGTCGCTGTTCAAATTTACATTTTCCGGTTAAAACAGAGGCGCCGATGTTAACGCTTCGCGTGTCAAAGGTGTCCGCAGATTCCGACGCTCGTGATTCACTTTTTCGACGCCCCCTGTCGTCCTTTTTGTTCGCTTAGGCAAATCCAAGTGCAATGGCGGGGAAGCGAGTTCTCGCTCGCGGTTCCAGGGGGTAATCCATTCCGAGTGTCGGATGACGATGATATTCGATCCAGTTTTGGCAGCGATCGTGCAGTCTGGCTGTTTTAGGCGATACATTTTGTTTCTTACATTTGTTCTGAGGCAGAAAGATACATTGTTGTAGAAAGGAGAGGAATAAAAAAGTTGTAAACGTCTTCAAATGTTCTCTTTCAGTTTTATTGGAAAAGACAGATCTACATGAGAAGGCAGCGCCATAAATTGCGTTTATATAATTGATATAATTTCCTTTCGAACCGCGATTTTGCCTGTAAAAATGTTTTAGTACTTCGTACGGTTCATCCTGCAAGTTGATGTCGATCTAATGTGTATGTCAATGTTGGGTCAACAGCGAGTTTCGTCGGTTGAACGGCATTTTTTCTCCCATGTAGATCTGTCCGTCGAAATAGATAAAAAATCTGGTCGCTGGAAAATGACTGAACTTTTGTTGCAATCATTTCGACGTTTGATTTACCGCTCGCTCTCTCAATATAAATAAATATAGACGATTTCCGAAACAATCGACAATTTATACACAAACATGTGAGGACGTTCTTTTTTCGGGCCGACGATTTATTGCCACCAACTTTTCAATGAAAAAACGAGAAGTACGTTCAAAATCTAACGGAAAATTTACTTCCCTTCTTGAAATCTCCCGACACTGCGAGGTGTACCTTGTTTGAACATAAATAACTCAATCGCGATTCCAAAATTCAAATCAAATCAACGCGGGCTCTCTCCCATCTTACAATTAATATTTTACTCGTGTACTACGAGGCATTGAATGAATTGTTTGTTTGAACGCTCGCTCGATTTCGAGAATACCGTTACAACGAAATCCCGTTGTGTGTTCTTGAAAGTAATCGTTTATGGATAAACCTTGCCCTTCAATGTTTACCTTAATCTTCCTGCTGCAAATCATTAAACCCTAACGACCTCTGCGAATGCCTTTGCAAAAAAATGACTCGAGATATTATCAAGCCATTTCTGAAACCTCACTCGCCGAGCTCTCTGTTTTTATTTTGTTCCTTCAAAACATTGATTACTCTCATGTTTGCCGGAAAAAATGTCTTCAGAAAAATAAAATCCTGTCAGAATCACCTCTTACTTCAATAACATTCTTTAGTTCCTCTCCAGACGATCTGAATCAAAACAATGTAGTTCACCGAAGTAATGTCTCTTGATTGAAGTAAACGCTGCTTTGTCGAATTGTTACTTTATCAAACATTACTTTGTCGATCTAAATTGCAGTTTACGAACCCTCCACAGACTCAACAGCATTTTCTGTTTCCTCTTCAGACGATCGGAATCGATCCGCACAGTGTACTCTGGTAAAATAAGATGTTGGATTGAAAGCAAATACCATGTTGGGATCCTACATTGTTCGACACTAATATGTAAACATTAAAAAAAATCGATTGTTCATGTCTCTGAGTTCAGTATTTGCATTCAATTGTCTTTTGTTTGGCCAATCTGAATTGGCAAAATAATATCTTCAATTATCAGGTGAGCATTATATTGTGAAAGGTGCAAACATGTAAAAAGAAAAAAAATCTTTAGGCTTAACCGCAACCTCAGTTAATCCCTCGTTTTAATTCTTTTCGACAATTTTTTCTTAACGTCATTTACCCTCGCACAAAAGCAACAAAAACTTTTACTTAACTTTGAAAATTCAATTTAATTTACTATGTGAAAGAAACCGATAAGTAAACACAAGTTTTTTTTTCTCCTTGCAGTTCTCTGAAATTATATTTATCCGTATACCTCGGAATCCAGTATTTTTGCCCAACATTACTCGATCGAACTAACAGTTACTCCATAAACTCCAAATCACAGACCCACCAGTTGCCAGTATCCCCTTAAGAATAAAATTTTGAAAATATATTTACCCGACATTCGCACAAATATGCTCTAACATTATATTTATTTTACATTATCATGTAAATGATATAACTGCAGATACGTACAGGACAAATATCTGTTCCTACAGATATTTAAGCGTTTTTCTGCTGCTTTTGTCCAATTGTTAAATATGCATTAGTCCCAATTGTATTTAACACATTACTGGCGTAACGTCTCCAATCGTCTATCCGTGTGACATTTGAATGTGTGTATCTCCATCTCCATTGTTTCCATCTTGTTGACATAACAGTGTCTCGCTAAATTGTGTTTGTGTTGAAAATGGTGGGGGAAGCTTGCACCGGTAAAGGGTTAATAAACAGTCCAGCGATAAGTAATTTTCAAATTCAAAGTCTTGTCCAGGTTTTCCAAGGTCATTCTAATTGTTTTCAGTTTCTTTATGTGAATACACTCATGTTTTTTAAAGAGATTACTACTATCTATTAGATCGAATTGAACTATAAATGGCGCTGCTTTTACTTAGATTATTGTTAAAAACAAAAATAACTCGATTTGAAATGTATACCTACTGATAACTATAAAATAATTTCAATTTAACTCATGTTTTATTTCATTTTTAAAACCATGTTTTTCTAATTCTTAAAATCGCAAAAACTTTGTTCTTTTTGTAAAATGACCGTCTTTATATACATTAACCATAAACAATCAACGATCCATCTTTCTCGACAGATTTCCCTTCATAACAAATTACTGATTCTATCCTAAAATGCAAGGATTTTCCCCCATTTTTTTCCAAATTCATGACTTTTTCCAGGTTTTCAAGGTTTCAAGGTCCACTAAACACCCTGCTAATAAGTTTTTTCTAACAGAAGTGCTTGAACTGTCTCATTCCGATGTGTCCCGGCGTCAACTCTGCCGGTGTTTACAAACACCGCGAGACAATGCCGAGGGAACGAAACACGTGACGTTCCGGGAACGGAGCCGGCTGGGCGCGAGAGAGAGGGGCGACGTGGCGATAGGTTATGCCCTTGGTTCGACTGGCGCGGGGCAAAACAAAAACAACAACGGCACAACAAACAGGGCTACGCACCTCGTGTGCGCGGGGATGCTGGTGGCTGCAGTGCCGGTGCTCGAACATACCACACACCACGTCCACACTGCACACAATCACGAGAACAACGAAGGGCAATGCCGCCGCCGTGCCGCATTGCATCTTCAATCGCACTCGCGCCGCCATCACGGACGCTCTCACCACCAAGACATAACAGACACTGAGCGCGACTCGCCGACGACGGCGCTTATATAGCCGCGGCGCCATCCACCGGCGGAGCCGCGAACCACCGCCGCGGGTCGCGACGATCCTGCGCGACGCCGGTCCTTTTTCACACGCCGGCTCGCCTGCGAACAGAAAGTCGGGCGGTTTGTTTACTTACAAAGGATCAAGGGCAAAACCGAGGGCGCGCGGAATTCGCGGGAAATTCGGGGCAGGTTTTGGAAAAGGGTTTTGGACATTCCCAGTCAAGGGCGGATCCAGAATTTCATTGATAAAGATACAAAACATTTGAACGTGCAAAATAAACAAAGAAAACTAGGGAGGTCATGGCCCCCTTCTCTATCTTTATTTATGTTAGGTCTTTAAATGTTTGCATCTTTATCAAAACAAATGCTAGATCCGCCACTGTTCCCAGTGAACCGAATATTGGGTTGACCCGAAACTGGGTAATAATTGATCAAAAAGTAACCAGTAATTGGGCAATCGGACTGCTTTAGGCAATTATTGGTCAATTTTGGGACAACGTGGTTTAGTGGGTTGTTGTTTAGTGGGTTATCAGGGTTGAGTGTAAAATAAGGAAGAGGTTTAGAGCAGATATCGATGGTTCGGAAGGAAGTCTGCTGTTCAGATTGGCAGTGAAAAAGTCAACTTTTCAGAAGTTTGTATACATTTTCCCATTTAACCCGCCGTTCGTGGCGGTGTTAGCTAATAGCTAACGAGGGAAAGAGGAGCAAAGTTTTTGATGGTAAACAAAGATAGTAAAAAGAGCGCGACCTATGATGGGTTAAATTTTTTTAAGATTAGACTTCTTTGCAAGTCTGTACAGGAGACTTTTTCTTCGAAATATCGATGTAATAGGAATTTAAGGGGGGCAAGAGACCGTGCACTTTTCGTCTTTTTCGATTAGTCAGATCGATGCTGATAGAAGTTAGCCACTTTTTGATAAACTACAGGAAATTGTACTGTAGAATTGATTATTTACAGATTATTTATAAAAATATGTTTAAAAAACATTTTCGAAATGCTTGGCGTTTAATTCTAAGCGGGCCCTGATAGTTACCTTATATATTATAAACGATTTGCATAAAGTTGACATAAATGCAGCATACATACGTCTTTATATTTACATAAATCGTTTACATAAATCATTTACCTCATTTTTTGGGCAAACACTAAAAAATTAGTTTTTAATTGGGTTACGAACCGCTACATTTTGAATAGTCTGCTGGGGGATAGTCTGCCAGTTTTATACCTTTTTTTTAACTATTTTAAGTAATAAAAGGAGAGGGGGACAATTTTTTCGAGGCTTTGTTCAATTTTCTTTTTATTTAGATTAATATGAAGAAAATATCGAAATTTTAAGTCATTCGGATGAAAATTACGGATTTTAGCCATCTGGGTTGCACCTCTCCTTAAAGAGGCATGGAAAACTAAAATAGTAGTACTGTGTGTAGAAAAAGTTTTCTCTAGAATTGTTAATGGATTTAGTTTTCGGCAGTTTAAAAAAACGTTTTCTGTATCTATCGAAGCAAGAAGTTAACTTTTTGCTGCATTGAATTTATATAATTATAATTATTTCAACACAATTTTACACGTTGATCTTTGTTTGGAGTGAAAAGTTAACTTCTTGCTTCGATAGATACAAAAAACGATTTTTTTAAACATTTTACAATGGAAAATAGATGCCATCAACAATTCTAGAAAACTTTTTTTACCTTCAGTGCTAATGTTTTAGCTTTCCATACCTCCTTAATACATGTGTGGGCCGAATTTAAGCCGATTTGCCTCCAATTTGTACGGACAATTTGATACTTATAAGGTAGAACGAAAAAAACGTTAATAATATCCATTTTCAAAACTCTTGCGGGAACTCTAAACATGCTTTAACGGGCTTAATAAAGTTGTACCACATCTAATTTTCATAAAAATTCATTTTTTAAAAGCTGTTGAAATCGGCGACATGACTCTTTTTCGCTACCCTAATATACACTATAATTTTAAAGTTTTAAAGAAAAGTTTTACATTTTGATTGTAAATTTATAGTTTTTAAAGTTTTTTCCTGTATTTGTCTAATTTTACAGTAAATAGACTGTAATTTTATATGTTTCACTTAAAACGTTTGGTAACGTGCAAAAAAACGACGAATATCTCTTTCTATTTCATGAAAAGCGTTACATTTCCTAATTAAAACAAGGTGTCGAGTTATTTTTGTTTTGCATGAGACAAATATTGCATTTTTTGTTTTGTGTTAGAAATACGAATTACATTTATTGTATTTAAAAACATTGCATATAAAACCATTACGCTATCAATATCACACGATATTATTATTAATTAATTTACCAAATAAATGGCGAATTCGAATATATTTCATATTTATAAATCTATAGGTATAAGAGGTATATGTTAATTCACAATTATTTTCAATATTTGCATCAATTACCATTCAATTACTGAATAAAATTAACGTCTTATAATCCTAGATTCAAATTTTTTAAACCCTCTGCTCGAGACCTGTAAACAATCGAACTAAAGGTTGCCAATAACGCTTTCCAGTCTGTTATAATTTTATTTATTTTTATTAATTTATTTTAATTTCACATTTGAACTGCAGGGAAATTTAAGTAATAAAAAAATGAATGTTTTTTAAGATATACGTCCTCCTTTACACATCTTTATCAAAAGGTTTATTTTAAATTAGAAGTTATTGTTATCTTTGTCAGTATTGCTTTATGGCTCTGGAATATCAATGGAATATTACTATGATTGTTATTCACTTGCCTATATTTCTTTGCAAGATGGAAATATTTTTCCGAACTCACACCGCTCCTTCTTTCTCGCGAAAAGAGACGTCACAAAGAACGAAGCGTAGAAAAACAAACAAATGTACGAAATGTATGAAAATATCGCGCATAGTAAAAAATTTAGAACTGCATTATTCTCTCTTGGAAACAGTTTCAATACATTAAATGCTATTATATAATTATAACATTATTTATAGTTTACACCTATTTAATTATGTTCTTAAATTGTTCTTCCTTATTGATTAATTGTAATATTATTTTTTATGTTAATTACATTATTATAATATTATATTATAATATTATGTATGAAGTTATATTTATAATGTTTATTATATGACATATAATAACACTAAACCTAATTTTAGTCTTAAAGTGATATATGAATTTAAATTGCAATTATGTCATAAATCTAAAATGACATATAGACTATCTGCAGAACACGCAAAACATTTAGTAAGACGAGGGACATCTTATTTATCGGAATACGATGTGAACTAAGATACGTAGAAGTAAGCGACATCTGCATCCGCTGCCAAAATCGCATACCGAAATACATCATGGGGAAAGCTTATAGTAACGTATATATAGTTAAAACGATAACTAATTATCTAGATGTCTGTTTCTCTACGAAATTGGAGGTTGATTAGCTAATTAAGTTACCATTGATTTCGGTGGCAATTAAATTATTTTAAAACTTTAATAGCAAAAAATTATATCATATTTATAGCAACAATTTACTATTTTTATTATTGTAAAACTGATACAATGTAAATAAATATTAATGCACTTTTTTCAGAAATTGATTTTCTGAAAGGATTTTCTGTAGGAAAACAAAGAAAATTATTTATTCAGAAATAATAACAATACTTATATACATTAAATATAATACTAATATATTTATGATTATTGATATTATTTACTTGAAATAATATTAGTTTAAATCCTAATAATAAAATTAAAATAAAATTATGAAAAATAATAATAATACACATTTTTTATAACAATTTGCCGATTTCTACGGGAGTATTCTTACAAACATTATAAGGATATGACAAATACGACAAAATATGCGAAATATGAGAGATGAATAGCCTTGACATTATCAGTAAAAATGCAAACATTTACTGGAGCAAGAAAGAATGTCTTACTATGCAATTACAAACAATGGGTTCTTTTCATAACATTCAATCAATCAATTCTCCATATTGATTTATTATACATCAAGCTATTTTATTACTATAATAATTATCCGCAACGGAATAATTTGTCAGCTGCATAATACTTCTTTGAATACAAAAATAATATTCACATTTCAGCGAAATTTGACATATCAGTGAAACCTCTAAATGCATCGCAGTTTGCAGCTTTTGCCCTGATATTCAAATAAATCGGCTAAAAGGATTCCGCCGACTAAGCGTCGTTGCAAAATAATGCATTTATAATATTGTTATTAAAACGCGAGCTATTTCAGTTAAAATCGCGGATGAAAAATACATCCGTTGCTGCTTATAACTTTTTAATTACAAAATGCGCACTAGCGCGGTTATAAACAATTGACACTAATTGCATTTGTGTTAATAATGAAACAAACGAATCGCTCGCAAGCTTAATCCGGATGAATGTTTCATTTTGACAAGCCAACAATTTGAAGAGAAGCCATTCCGCTTAAACTCGTTCGACGTGTCTCTGAATTTCGCTCATCTCGTACAATAATATCCCACTTACTTTTCATTACTTTCGTGTAATCTTTTCGGCATGAAAATCTTAGCAAAATTGCCATCTACATTCGCGACTCGACACGCAAAGACTCTATTTAAAAATATCGTAAAAGCCTTCTCGGGGATCTCATTTTTAAATTACAGTTAAGCCCTGACAATAGCGACTATCAACATGGAACATAACCCGGATTAATATTCCGAATACAAATTACGACTAAATTGATTTCCCATTGTTCAAGTTATTAATTAAGGTGAGATTGCCATGATAGGAATGTTTATTTAATTATTTATTTGCGAAATAGGGTGGGGAAAACTAATGTTAAAATTACGAATTATAAGAGAGTTGTGTTATGAATATTGAATTACTGAATACATTAATTAATGGCCTTTATTTTAGCGGAATCATAATCATAAGACGTAAATACGGGATTATGTAATAACAAAATACTTGAACTATATAGAGTATATAAAAAGGTAAAAATCAAATTCTGCCTTAATATAATGTACAGTCCATTACGAGATTACTTCCATGAAAATAAAGGAAAATAAAGGAAAACGGTGGTTTTAAGGAAAAATATGACTTTGAGATTATTTACTTTTAAAGTTACAAAAGTAACCTTTTGTATTTCTGTATTAATGCTCTATAATTTCACTTTATACTATTTCGAATATAAAATGAAAGTAATCACGTTTAACTTACAACAACAATTATTTGGAGTTTTGTATTGTGAATGAACACTTAAGGTAGTTCTAGGCACTTGGTAACATAACAAATTATTTTGCCAGATTTTTTTAACATTTATATAATCAATTATTAATTATTTAATGATAATGTTTTAATCAATCGTGAGAAATTGGCAAAAAATTAACCAAACATTGTTCATAAACAAAAGTTAGTCTCGTCAAGTGTACAAATTTGCATCAACTTACACATCCTAAAACACGAGGTATTCGATATCAAAGTTTGTTGAAAACACATGGTTAGTACATTTGTATATAACAATTAACAATAGTTTGTAATCAAATGTCTCAGGTTTCATGTAGAGAATGTTGATAAAAAATTGTGCAACTGGAGCGGACAACGGGAACAATTGTTTGTGATAATTTGATCAATATCAGGCGATTTTGACTTCACGGCAGAACTACCGTAACTAGTTACGTTTTCTCCAATTTGAACCAACAGAGGATTTTCACATGAAAATATACATAAAATGCAATATTTCTCCATTATTAATGCGAATGTCAACTAATATTTCCCATTTATGATTAAATAAATAAATATTAATATATACAGTTTATATTAATTAATTTGTCTAAATAGACATATAACTAATATACTTGATAATTATTTTACGATTAAACTTTTTTTTACAAAAAGCAAAATCACCGGAATATTTCACCAAATTCAACAGGCTTTTTAACTATCAGCAGAAAAATGCGTTATTTGTTAGGAAATACTATGAACCATCTCAATATATAATACCAAAACTTGCGTAAAATGACACGTAAAATTCCACAAGACTTCTCTCCACTCATAATTCATCAAAATCAGAACAATCTTTGATTTTGTAAACTATTTTAGGTAATAAAACTTGTGATCGATACTATGCTTGCCTGGAACGACAATTACGCCATTATGATTACACCAGCGATAAGCAAATGTTGCCTGAAACGACGATTACGCCATCTACACAAACCAACTATCGAGTAATCAAACATTTCTTTATGCAATTTTAATCGCGTATTAAGTGTTCATTAAATGCGGTAACGCATACAGCACATAAAAAACTTTTTCCATTAAAATACCTTGCCATTAAAAATCTCTGAAACATTTAATGTCATCAGCGTTCCCAAAGTTGCCAACATTTGTCGACTTTATCTACAATCACATTTTCCTAGCGTATTTGATGCAAATTCTCCACAACTCCACGTACGGTTCCAAGGGAATAAAATAACTTATGCATTGCCCTTTACCAAACTTTACTTCAACACTACCAAAAATTACAATTTACAGTGCTCCGCGTACCAGGTTTTACTGGTAGCACAATTAGGGTTGACACAATGTGGACATGTTGTCAAGAATTTGGGATTCACCGCCTGGTTGGACGACAAATGTGTCTTGACTATGTCCGTCAAAGCGTCGATAAACACTGGATGGTCATTGGGTGCTGCTGCCCTCTTGATTGCTTCGATGCCAAGCTGCAAAAATAACACAAAATAACCTCTTCGAACCATAAAAACCTTTTTTTATGCCAATTATCTCAAAAATATTTCCTCAAACAAAATTCCAGAACCTCAACTCTGATACCAATTTTAATAAAACTCCGCCAGATAATACCGTTTTGAACTCCAATTTGCAACATTTTTTTCTAAAGCATTGTCTTCATGACAGTCGATGCAAAGATAAAACGCTGTATCACCGCAATTACAGCGTCACGATAACAACGTCCCACTTATTATCGCGAATATCAATGATACTGTATCGGTCATTGTTCCTCCCATTCAACGCAGTAATAATGATGTTTCGATGCAACCAATTACGCGTTGCATCAGCGTCATTACGGTTTCTTTGGTTGATTTGCCAAGTTTAAAACAATCACACGCCTAACAAGCGCGAGAGCGAACGGTTCATTTGTTGCCCATTTGTACCTCTTCCGCCAGCTCGTGACAATATTCGATATCCATTTCGTGGAGGGTTTCAATGTGTTCGTTTACGAATGCCACAGGGACCAGAATGAAGCGCTTCTTCCCTTGCTTGACGTAGCCTTTGATTGCGTCGTCAGTGAAGGGAGCCAGCCAAGGCAAAGGTCCAACCTGATTTTCATAAGATAACGCGGAATTGTTATTAGTCGAGGGGTTTGTTCAACTTTGAGGACTGTCGATTCGTAAATTGTCAAATGGGGTTAGCGAAGCTGTGGATTAGCGCATTGATTTGTTCAACAAACGCGCTGAGTTTCGATGCTCAAGTGCTTTGATTTGTTGAACAAATTTATTATAAGTTTCAAGCAGGATAGAGTATACCAGCGCCATCTATCAAGTATGAATTGGATGGAGTTGATTCGGACCTTTGACTGCCATACGAGGTTGTATGGGTTGCAAAACTTCAGCTCTTGCATGATCAAGTGGACAGTTGCTCCGACTTCCGATGGGTAAGGGTCACCCCTATTCACGGCCTGAAATCAGAATCATCATACTCTTCTAGAACCCATTTACTACCACTGCCCATAACAAAAAAATCTGGTTTGAAACCATAAATGGAATTGCACTTTTGACTCTGGAAACCTTTGTGGAATCTAGGTTCAAGTATGGTTGGAAATCCATTCATGGAATCCATCCAGGAATTCCAATCTTGGAACCTATCTAGGAACAGTCTAGGACGGATACCTTAACCAAGCTTGGTTTCCAGAGAGAAATTCCATTTACAGTTCCAAGCCAGTTTTTATTGTCAGGGTCTATTTCTTTCTGACCAGGATTCTCACCTTCAAAGGAAGAGAGTGTGCTGAGAAGAGAATGATAACGTCATTCCTGACATCAGCTGGGAACTTGGCTAGCTGTTCCTTGATCCTCTCAGCGAAAGTCCTGATCAGAAGGGGGTGGGTGGCCCATCGGTCTATCAAACTGAGTTTCATGTTGGGAAACTTCCTGCAATTGAACAAAGTTACCAAACGGTCCTAGGGTTTTCAAGACATAAGTGAGGGAATGAGGGTCAGCTACCTGTTCTTGTAATATTTGTACACAGCATTGAGGCTGGAACCAGTTGTGGCGCAACTGTACTGGGGGTACTGTGAAAACAACACAACGTGTTCAACGCCATCTCTAGGGACAAAAGGCAGTTGTTACAAGTGGACTCATACTGTACCATCAGGGATATCATATCTTTACTTATCTTGCTATCGGACTACAGAAGCATAGGTACCTACATGGTATATTTTTACCTGGTAGGAACCATACCATAGGATGAAATGGTTCCTACCTGGTAAAGATATACCCAGGACTTGGATTCAAGTAACCATGGATCTTGCAGATCTTGCAATGCAGATACAAGATATCCTTCCCAAATTGGTCAACCTGAAAATGACCCCCAGAGTACCTACTCCTCAAGTTTCTGGAGGGTATCATCAGTCAGAGGATCGGCATACCGGAAGGCCACATAATACTTGTGAGGACCAGTTTCTGGGGACATTTTGTCCAGTTGTTTGCAGAGCAGTTCGCCCTGGGTGTTGGTCCACTTCAGGATAGGTGACCCCCCACCGATTTCCTGGTACTTCTTCTGCACCTCTGCGGTCCTTCTGTGGGCAATCCAGGGTCCCAGCCGACTACAACGACCAATCGATTAAAGCGAGGATTTATTAAGCGTTTAAGGACTTCGCTGGGTGGTTAATCTGATATAGGCGAAGATTTGGTCTGGAACCTTTGTATGGGCAGCTGAATCATGTCACGGTCTGTCATTATGCGTAAGAGGTATTCGCCAACTTTATCCGTGGTGGCGGGACCGCCCATATTCAACATGACAATACCAGTTTTCGGACGCTGGTTGTCCTGGATTTTTGGCTGAGCCACGGCTGATACTGAACGGGTCATCGGAGGCTTGACATAGTGCGAACCTTGCAAAAAGGGTTCTGCCGATTAATTTCATGCTACGCTTGCTTATGTTTGTCTATTGAGCAACTATGGGGGTTTTTGGAACAAATAACATTGTATTGAGTAATTGGTTTAATATAATTAGATGGAGTGTAATAATTGAATGATTCATGACGAGCAAACATGCTTAAATTGAAGTTGAAATGGTTAGTTGCAGCATGGAGACCTGCGGGGAAAAATGCATATAAATATGATGTATTTCAATTAATAAGGAAGAAGCTATGTTTAAATTACATTAGGGGCATTGGTGATTTGTTGGAAGATGTCTGTAAATATAGTGTAATGGTATAACAATTAAATTCATAATGGGATAATTAATGAAACAAACATTGAAATTGAACTAATGATTTGGAGAAATGAAAAAGATATGATTTTGAGGTATTAGATTTAGTTTGATAATGATAGTTTAGGTATACATTTATTATATTTAATTGATACTTTGCTTGGTTTCAATTTAGATTAAATTAAAAAAAGAGGAAAAATTTACACTGTGATAAAGAAATTTCAATAAAATGATATATAATATAGCTTTATATTCTATTATTATATGTAAATTGAAAACCAATTATGCTGCTAATAAAACCAATCATGCGGAAATGAACTTTTATCAACTGATTATTTTACAAATTAACATTTCTGGTAATTTTACTAATTATGTTTGTCTGATTAGGTTTATCAGCAAAATTGAAATTTGTAACTTTACATTTATATTACCAGGCTTGTTAAATTAATATTTATCTTTTCACTGATTTCTTGATATATTCTGTATATAATCAACCAAAGCAATTTATTTGTTCTATAAAATCGTAATAACTAATATTAAATGCATGATAAAAAGTTTTAAAAATATATAAAATTATACAAAATAAATATTTTTGATCAATGAAATGTTCAATGAGTAATAATCTTTGGATTGCAACATTAATGTTAAAATATTAATTTAAACATTAATATAACTAAGGTAATTTAAACACTATTCAAAGAATAAAATACTGTCATGCTAAAATAACAAATATCAAAAAATGAACTAAGTTTTTATAAAAACTGAGTAATTATTGGTAATTATTTATTAAAATTAGTGTAAAACAATTTATTTGTATTCCAATATTAATATAAACATCAGAAATATATAAACAAATAAATAAACAAATATCTTAAAATACTAAGTAAATATAACAAACAATAAGAACATTCATAACTACATTTATTAATGTAAAAATAATTCACTAAGAATTCAAATTAATAATAATATCAATATAAATATAAAAATATGAAAACAAAATATGAATATACCAGAAGATTATTACACAGTCAAAGCAATGTTCAAATCACAACACAAATACAAAATCTCGAAATTAATATGAAATTAGAAACAATAAAAAGTGTAACTATAACAATTATGTCTCAATAAAAGGAAAACAAATGCTGTCGCATAATAAAGATACCTTCATAATCTATCTCAAACGAAAAATCTCACATAAAAAAATACCCCAAAACACCCAATGAAATTCGCGTAAAGAAATTTCACTTACCTACAACCCTCATCAAACTTTTCTTCACGAAACTCATCTTGCCTCACTTCACAGTCGAACACCCCAAAAATTCCCTTGAAAAAGCACAATTTCCTCGTCCACCAAAGTGTCTACGCAGCTCGCAACATGACAACACGAAACGACAATACGCCGTCGCGTAGGTTAGGTTGGGATAATGATTTCCGCGAGTCGGCAGGTTAGGTCGAAACACGAGGAGCGCTCTCTCTGTCTCTCGGAGTGACACCTGCCTTATCATCGCCACTCCGATCTCCCTTGCCGTGTTTTTTCGCGACCCAAAAACAACAAAAATGGCGGAAAGCGATTCGGAATTAAATCCCTCGGAACTGGGGAAACTCGACTTGTGAGTGGCTGCGCGAAAATTGGGAAATGATCAATATCCCGAAAGTAACGAAAAATATTCTGCGAATCAAAATTTCCAAGAATCGAGATTATCTTAAGAAATAAGTATTCCGGGAATTAAAGGGTGTTAAATGGTGTTTCTCGCTGACAGTTGGGATTATTTCTGCTGATTTCAGTTGGGAAGATACGTACGCTTTGGAAATGGAGAACTTGAAGGATCACGGTGATGTCGGTAAGATTTGGTTCGGAGAGGCTACAGCGTCGAAGATAGTGAGGTGAGTGAGAGTTCGGCCGGATCGCGACATTTATCGATTGGACCGGAAACGCCACGGGCTCTGGTTTTTCACTGGCGCCGGTGTTTGTTTACGGAAAGAAAGGGTTATGTCGACGATCGTGCACTTGCGCGAGAATGCGGATGTGCACTGGCGCGGCTCGTGCCGCATGCGGCGTCCTTGTCTAGGTGCGCGCGAATTTCGGCGCGGATTACTGGCGGTCGGTAAGGTAGGGAGCGTTGATAATTTTGTAGTACCGGGTGCATGTATCCCGGGGAAAGTTGAAGTGGAAATGAGGGTATCGAGGGAGTTTTTGTTACCGACGGAGGAGGTTTAGAGGATCTGTTTTACCATAAGGGTAATTTTCTGGGGAGTTTTAATGGCTAATTTTTGTGAAATTGTTTTTATAAATGAACAGAACTGATGAATGAATGGAATGTTTGACTAACTGATATGATTAAACGGCGCTGAAAAATTGTTTCACATTGTTGTCAGAAAAAACAATTGCAATCTTAAGATAATTACTTGAATAGTTTAACGTAGAAATTAGTCAATATATAGAAATATATTCAATACAAGATTTTTCAAATTAAATATTAAATAAAAAAAATTGTAAAATTTAAGAAATAGACTTATCAATTAATCGATTGTATGATAATCAATTATTGATTATTACGGATTCAGGTAGTGCCCTTATTAAGTTATAGTAATGAGAACTCGATGAAACTTTAAATCTGGTTTATTTCGAGTCTACTATTTTATTTGCTGAATTCCTAAGCATTTCGTCTACATAGAAGCCGAGATATTTATTAGATACTATAATAATATCACTATATACGTCATTTACTGAAAAATGACGTATATAGTGATATTATTTTCGCGTTTTAATGAAACTTTAATATCGAATATCTGGATTTCTGTGCAGACTTTAATTACTTGAAAATTTGCCAATTTAAATAATAATATTCTAAGAACCTAACTTTAAAGCTTTATAAAATTCTTATTTGTTGTTTTCTCATTATTCATAAATAATGAAGAAATATTGAAATGTTGTTTATTGAAATATTGAAATTTGAAAAACGATTTCACAGAACTCAGTTCGAACAGAAAAATCAAAATTGACTATATAAGGTGGCAATATTTACATAATTCATTAAAATTCAAAAATTACACGAAGATCCAACAATTGACATAAAATGACTTTTCATTTCCGTATTCAATTAATAGGAAATTCATATTTACTATACCAAGAAACTAATTAATCAAACTAATACCATGAAGAAATAATAAAACATTATTAAAAAGTTGATTGGATTAGATTTAACTGGGGGAAATTAATGAAAGCAGTTTCTTTGAAGGTTTTGATGGTTTATTTATTTAATTGTTAAATGGATTGTAGAGGATTTTTTCGACTTTATTTTGGCGGCGAATTAAAATATTTTTTATGTATAACGGAATTTTTTGGTGCTAACAATACTAACATAATTTTTATTATGCTAATAATACTAACATAATAAAAATGTTAGTATTATTATTGTTTCTTATTGATTTCGGAAATGTAAATAATAAACAAAAATAGTATGGTTAAATTGAAAAGAATTAATTTTTTTCAGAAATTCTTCAGTTTCAAATTATGGGAAATCTCTGTTTATTGGCAAATAATATGGCGAACGTGTTTCAAAATTCCGTTATATATTTTAAGAAATGAACAAAAATGTAATTATCAAATATGAGTTAATTCGCAGAAAATGTTTTTCATTTAAAAACATTCTAAGTTTCAAAATATCATATAGACAACAAAACAAAAACATTCGTCACATAACCTCTGAACATATCATCTTTCAAATGACCTTTTTAGTTATTTTTCTTACAAAAGTTCGAAACAAACTGCCATACAGTTTTTTAAAAGTGATCAAATTCACAGTTTCGTCCCCAGATATACTTCTCCTCAATCTAGCATCCTTACCAGCAAAGCAATCTTGAACCAACCTAAAAAATCTCAGAAGACATTCGCCCAACTTCAACTTTCCAATTTCCTCCAAACCATAACAACCACATTTCCCCAATCAGGCTCTCTAAAACCACTCATTCTTCCTCTTCTACCCATCTCCAACTTCCCAATTTCCTCCAAACCACAACAACCACATTTCCCCCTCAGACCCTCTAAAACCACCAATTCTTCCTCTTCCATTCCAACTCCAACTTCTCAAAGTCATCATTCAACTTGCACTCTATCTCTCCTCATCTCTGACCTCATTCCTAACCTCTTCCCAACCCCTCCTTGTCTCCACATCAAAGACCACTGCTATCGTAATCTGAATTCTTTCCAAACACGATTACTTCTCCACGACCTTGAACGAGTCACCGCCGAGTTGTGAAACAATGTACTCCTATTTATCAGACAAAACTTCCAACACCTCTCGACTGGAATCACCACTCCCTTCGCTCTTCACAGGTACATCGATGGTAAGCTTGCCTTATCGAGGGACCAAGATAAAATCGTCGATCTGGGTTGTGGCAATGGCATGATGCTGGTCGACCTTGCCTCTTGCGGCTTCAAGAGGTTGGTAGGCCTGGACTACTCGCAGAAGTCCATTGACCTGGCTGAAGAGGTCCTGAAAAAACATGGCGTGCAGAACGTGGAGCTGCGGGTTTGCGACATCACCAGTTTGGAGATGGAAGACGACCTGGGGGACTTCAAAGTGGTCCACGATAAGGGCACCTATGACGCCATCAGCTTGAACCCTGTTGGCGCGAAGGAACGGAGGTTCAGGTACAACGAGAACGTCAACAGGATGCTGAGGGCGGATGGGTACTTTATTATAACTTCTTGTAACTGGACGAAGGAGGAGCTGATGGCACAGTTTGGGGGTGGTGAGTTTATCTAAAAAGTCTGACAGTTCCAATTTTGAGAGGTTTTCAGAGGGTTTCAGAGATTTTATTTCTTTAAGGGTACAAATGAATGTCTTTGATAAGAAGTTGGAAAAACTTGTAAGCAGCACAACTTGGCCGAGTGGTTATGATTGCTGACTTCTGAATTGTAGGTCGAGAGTTCAAGTCCTACTTATGGAGAGGTTTTTTACAGGGATGTTAGATTTTTCTGACTTTTTCAGAACGTTTTCAGAATTTATCAGCCTTTTTCGAAGAATTTAAGACTAGTTTAATGAAATTCTATGAAAAAAGTCAGAAAAAGACAGTTTGATAATCTCTGACATTCAGATAATGGTGATTAACTGAATGTCAGTTTATCACCATTAACATAAGCATCGATAAACTTTAAAAATCTGTCAAAGTGTAATCGAGGGAGCGTTTCAGATCAATTTTTACCATTTTCAGAGATTTTCAGTGATTTTCTACCAGAAAAATCTTGTAGAAATAAATTTGAGTTTGATCTGAATAGATAGATGCAGATTAGCGAAATTTGGAATAAAAATTTGAATGATTTGTTTTTTTATCTTGAAGTAACTTTTAACTGAATCTTTGTTATTATTAAATGTTATTCATTTTCAGTTTCCGTAATTTTGTTTAAAAGTCATATCTAATTGTTTATTTTCATTTTTCGTTGTTTTCTTTTTTTTAAATGAAGGTCATAAGTATTTATTTTTCATTTTTTGGTTTCAGTCTGAAGGTCATAATTGTCTGTCTTCATTATTTTGAAATGAAGGCATTTTTTTAAGTTTATGTTTACGAATCGTTTGTTTCAGGATTCAAACTATTCTGGGAGATTCCTAACAAGAAATTTTCTTTTGGTGGGCAGAGTGGAAGTAGAGTAACTCAGCTGGTGTTTGTAAAAAAATCGCAGACTGATAACTGACGATTTTTTCTAGTTTTGTAAAATATAATTTTTTAGTAGAATTCAAGAGAAATAAACCAGACAATTTCAAAAACATTTACGTTTGTTAACTTTTTTTCAATCCCAAGCCTAATAAATATCCGTAAATGTAACTTATTGGTTGGTTTTAGGTGAAGAATACTGGTTAATTATTTACTTTGAAATATCTCAAATCTTTTTTCCATTTATACGATTATTAGTAAAATATACGTTTGTTTATGTCCACTCTCTGCTTCTAGACGGTCAATAACTCTGAAACTTTACCTACGAATTCCTCTCCATTCGTACATTAGTCGGCTTAAATTGTATTAAAGTCTATTTATTCCATCTTCGTGCTAACTTAAGTCATAATGAACCAATTTAAGAGCACTTCATACTCAGCACCCTATTTTGTAACATCTCAGCTGACTTTGATAATTGTTTTGTTACTTCAGGAAGATTGTTATTATTCATTAATTCATTAATTAACCAACTAAAAAAATAATAATAAATAATTTTGTCAACTTGTATAGCAATTGACAAAGTTTAGTAAATTTATACAAATAAAACCGTAAAAAGTAAATATTATAAAAAAATACAAATGGCAATAATAACTACCAATATTGACCAATTCACTAAAAGTTCCTTTGCTGTCTGAATTCAAATGCGAAATTTAATATTCTTAAAAAATTTGCTAACTTGTGTAGGAATTATTGAAATTCAGCAAGCATAAGATAAAAACACCAATATAAATATAGAAAAATTATTTATCAATATTTATTTCAATCCTCTAATCACTGAAAATTTACTAAACTAATCTCTTTTTCTATCTCTATTAAAAATGTAACATTCCTGAAAAAGTGTACAATGATTTCTGGTGTGAAAGCCTTTCTTGAAACATCATTTGTCAAATTTCTTCCTCATCAGACTTCGCCCCAAAGTTCAGCGAATCTACTGTGACTTAATAAATCCATATGCGAAAATTGACATAAAAATTGCATTCGCGCGACATACTGATCAAGTCGAATCACGCGATTGTAAATGTGCAGGTTGCATGTATATCGTTTCTCAACAGGTGATCACATTAATTGAATCGCTTTTGGATCACTTTCGGCGGCAGCTTTTTGTGTAAAGGTTGCCGCGTCCAATCACTTTGCATGATTGCAAAGCAGTTTGTTGAATTACCTTTTACATCGGTGCATCGATTCTCCAGCAATGAAAACTGGTGGATCAATCATTTTATAATAATGTTGTAATAATGCAACGCAGTTTCCCTAGCAAAAAGAGACATATATGCCCAATATATTTCCGATATATTCCCAATATATTCCCAATATATTTAAGCAATGAGAAAAATATCAACAATATATTGCAATAATTAGAAATATATTCCAAACGTGTTGCACAAATTACTATATTCCCAAAAATTGGGAATATATTAGGAATATAATATGAATATATTAGGAATATATTGGGAATATAATGGGAATAATGGGAAAATAATTGGGAATATATTTTTTATGGAAAATACATTGGGAATATATGTTTCCTATATGCCCAATATATTCCTATTTTCATTACGGTTTGGAGACCTTGCAGAACGTTTCCTGATATTGATGCAAATTCGTTAATTTCTTAAAAAAACATAAGTTTGAGGCAAGAAAATAGTAGACATTATCGTGGCCGAATTATCAAGTCAGAGATAAAGCGCCTAACCTCGAGCTTCGGGAGTGGAACTACTGTTATCGATTCCAGCAATCTAAAACCTGCAAAACAAAGAGTTGCGGCGATTCGAGTTTTGCGGAAAGTTTTTTTATGGAATAGAGTATTTTGTTTGGAAATAAAATGTTTTTTTAACTCTCCATGAGGAGTACATAATGTAAACATTTTTCACTTTCAAAATTTTAGCAAAAGCCGAAACAATATTTTTTGCTGATTCGTTTTTTTTTATTTGAACTATTTTTGCCATATCTTCTATTTTTCATAGTAGCTACATTACAATTAAATAAATTTAATTACAATTAAATTTATTTAATTGTAACAAATTTAATTGTAATTGAAACAAACATAATAAGTTTCCTTTGAAAGTTGAGTAAGTTAAATAAGGCTCCCCTAATAAGATTTGATACAAAATTGTATTAAAAAAATTTCGCCATTCTCAAAATGGGCTAAAATTATTCCTGTAATATAATTTTAACGTAAATAATGCATTTTTTCAGTTTTTTTTTCGAACCTTAGTTTTGAACTCAATTTTTTTCTCTAAAAAACCAGATGTAGAATTAGACTGTCTAAAGTTTTTATTGATCGACACTTAAGTCAGTACATTGATATTAAAATACAATTCAAGAATTATAAACGCCGAGGTGGACGAGAGCGTACAGCAGGTCCTTCGTCCTTCTTCTTTTTATATATAAATTAAAAAATAATCTGGAATCGCGGGTCCTCGGATCTGAAGTTGTGTCGGCTAAAAAAGTCGGGTCTTTCAAATCGTGGCGCGAAGGCGTTACGCGATTCGTTCACCTGGCGGAGTCCAACTGGTTGGTACCACATTAGCACAAAATATTCTAAGCATTCCTAAAATTTAGGTTTGGTATTCAAATAAAAAAATAAATAAAAGAAAAAAATCCTACTATAATTATTAATTCAGATTTATTCAGAATTATTCCTGAAATATTCGGAATTGGAATTTAGAATATATTCCCGACCTGAATATATTTGCAATTATACTTTAGCAAAATTGGAAATATTTCAAATATATATCCAGAATATAAATACTAGAATATTTCAGAATATTCCAGGAATATTTCTACAAATGTCTAAGAATAATCTTCCACACTTAGACTTTTTTAAAGAATTTTTTATTCTCAGATTTTTCTAGGATTATGTAAATAAAAATCTGAGAATATTTTTAGATATCTGAAGATTCTTAGAAAATCTGTTGAATATTTTTAGAATATTCTTAAAATGCGAGGAAACATATTCTAAAAATGTTCCCAGAGATATTCTCAGAATCTCGAAACATTCTTAGGAATTCTTAAAATATGCTATGCCATTAGTGTACCTTTCTAAAATAATGCGATCTGTTTTGCGTCAATTCGCTGGTTCGATTCCCGGTTACATTTTCAATGTAGAGACACGTTACTTTAGACTGATTACGGGCGCACATTTACGTCTATGTATATGTCTACAAATAACTTATGATCCGTATAAAAAAGTATGAACCGATCTGAGAAAACTTGCGGCGAATACTGGGCATGTTTGCAACAAACCAGCGCGGCCGGATTTTCCGCTTCGTCGGAACGAACCGGGCTAAGAAACGAGAACGAAAATCGGATATTTGCGCACTCTTAAAAATGTCCTGCCAGACGCACTATTGTCTAGTCGTGGCAAATCTATTTCGCGTGGTAATAAGTATGACATGGTCAAAAGATAACTGCGTTCAGTATGGATAAACCGGCGATCGTCTGCAAAAACGCTTATCTGCTGTGGTACTATTTACTACTTGTCTCGTGTATAAATATAAACCGAGGGATAAGAGGTATCGGAGATTTTTAGAATATTCCAGAGGATTTGGGAATTTTTTGAGAATTCTTCGGGATTTTGAAATATTCCAGAGAATTTGAGAATTTTTTGGGAATTCTTCAGGATTTTAGAGTATTCCATAAATAAAGAATGAGAATTTTTCGGAATTTCATAATTAAAGATTATGAGAATTTTTCGGAATTTTATAATGAAAGGTTATGAGAGTTTTTCAGAATTCCATAATTTATGAGGATGAGAATTTTTCAGAATAATAGAATTTTTTCAGCATTTTTTCAGAACTGTTGAGATTTTCGATTTTTAGAATTTTTATTTCGGCGAGTATTCATTTCGAATTTTCGAAAATCAAATTGATTGTCAACATGAAACAAGGAAACTCTCTCAGCCTCAAGTGGATATTTTGAAGAGTGCAATCGGCCGTACGAAATCGCAAGAACTGATAGTGTATCGGCATGGAATGCAAGAAGCAGCAAATGAAAGATAAATCGGCAGATTTCGCGCAGGATTCGGAGCTCGTCGAATCGAGTGTACGGAGTGAACGAAACGCGACGTTTCCATTGGTTATTTACAGACAAACACGCTACAGGCTGCTCTAATTATCGGTATCGTTCAAATTGGAAATTTGATCCTACCTGCGGAGGTAACTTTACAAAGCTTGTTAGAGTAGTGCCATCTAGTTTTAGAGGAATTAGCGAGTTGCGTTGCTGTGAAAAGGATTCCATTTGGGGGAAACGGAATAGTGACTAGAACGAAAACTCTTCGAGATGAAACTGTTTGAAATAAATTGACGAAATGTCTAAAAGTCGAAAATTTCGGACCATTCCAACCTTGGGTTGAAAAGTCTGACCATTTCAGAATATTATTGAAAGCGGGACTTTTCATTTTGAGAACTTTTCTCAAACTTTCAAACTGAAAAGCCCTAATGTTGATAGTTTCAGGATACTGATATGTTTGAAAACGATGAAATAGTTGAAAATTTTACGTTTCAACGTAAAATTTTCAGCTTTATAGGTTTTTCACTTCGAGAAGAGTTTTCCGCAAAAAGAAATAGTGTTTCGCAAAGCAATGTAGAACCTCTTTCTTTTTAAGTTTTGAGTTATTTTTCAGTGTAGAGTCGTAGAATCCGTGATAAAATGGTCGTTAAAAAAGATAGATTACAAAATCTTTGGGATGCGAAATTAGGAGAATGATGGAGTACTGAGTTCGGATTAATTTTTGGACGGACTTTGATCACAGTGGCCGACGAATGGCGTCGCGCGATTATTTAGAGAGCTAAAGAAGGTTGTCACGACGTGTTTGGTTTCGGTACTAGAAGATTCGTTTGTCACTTTAGGATTTTAAGAATAAACTGGTGTCAAGGTCGAGGCCCTCGCGTAATAACATTGCTACTAGTAAGGCTACCGTTGAAAAGCCGGCGACGGTTGATGAACTTCCTGAAAATATGAAAACATTCGATGGTTACATTTTTACAAGAAGAAAAGATGACGAAAAGTGTACAAAATTATAAAAAAGTGTGATTTTTCATACTTTTTAGAAATGAAAAGTTGGAATATTTGGAAAATATGCAGTAATACAGATAAGGGGAAAGATTAAATTAAACAATTTGTTTTAATTATTTGAAATGTTTAAAGTTTTAGAATTAAAAAATGTTTCAGTATTAAAAAAATGTTTGAAAACTTTAACAATAAAATCTTTAGATAATTGTATACAAATTAATAAAAATGTGAAAACTGTTGCAAGTTTGTAAATGCTGAACATTTTTTAGAAAGGTTAATCATTTTCGAAATGTGCAAATTTAGACAGTTCTGTCAAATTAAATATCTTAAAATTTTGAACATTAAAAATACTTAAATTAAAATGGTGTAAAATTTCACATTTTTGAAAATTCTGTGAAATAAAATATGTTAAATTGAAAAAAATGACAAAAAATTAAAAATGTGTTCACGTTCGTAAAACCGATTAAAAATAAAATAAAGTTTTTTTTAAAGAAATTTCTTACCACTGCACAAAAGGTGGTCCTCGTAATACCCCTCCATGCAATAACAGCGTTTTCCAGGCATTGTGCCATTTCCGTGTACACAGTGGGCTCCTTCGCTGCACTCCGAGTCTTCGTTGCAAGATGCTCGAACCGCTAAAACAGCGTATCGAATAGTTGTAAAAATTAAAATTTTCCATCCCACAAATATAAACATTTAAGTGCAATCAAACGTAATCTACCGACAAAAAACGACTAATTACTCCGCCCGTGTCATTCTAACGTAGAAACCCATTATCACTGCGATACAATGCCACTTTCATTATCTCACCTGACCAGGCGCATGACTTAAAAATCACTGGCCGGAGAAATAGCCAGCTTATCAGAAACCTCACAGACGACGGTATTTGGAGAGAAATAATGTCGGGCAAACAAGTTTTAATTATCAAAGAATTTTTTTACAGTCGATATACAATGATATTGCTATTGTAGTTGATATGAATATGAATTGTCTGAATTTAGAAAATTGTTCTAACATTTTCTAAATTCATTATCTTAAATTTGCTTCAAGTTCTAACAACAATAGGACTCTTACCATATTATATTTTCAGACTGATTCCAGTTTGGTACAAGTCTAATACAAATCTGATACAAATCTGGTATAAGTCTGGCAAAAGTCTGGCAAAAGTCTGAAAAAGTCTGGCAAAGCTCTGGCAAAAGTCTGACAAAAGTCTGGCAACAGTTTGGATCCTGTCTGGAATATCTCTGCTTACAATCTAGTCCTCTCATCCTGTCACCACATTTCATACAATTTCATCACTTTACCACATCTTCCCGAGGATTCTACCTAAAAAACAGCTAATATCGACGTGATAAAAAGATCTCGATAATACCACCTGCAACACCCACACTGAACTTGCTTTCTCCCCTCCGATAAGTCACACAAATACACTCCAACTTGAACCAGAAAACTTCTCCAATCTTACTTCAATTAACCTTATCAACTCCAAAAGCCGCCACAATTTGAACTTGCCCCCAAACTATCAAAAAACTCCACCCATCTCTCCCAACCTCGATTGGCCAATTTAAAACCAACATCCGTGAAATGTCGCCCGGGTTCAATCGGGCGAGATTGATCGGCTCTCCGTTTGAACTCGTTGGAGTAATTGCAGTGCGATCACTCTGCCACTAACTCGTGCAAATGACTAAATTGTAGGTTGCATTTTTAATCTAACGTCCACATGCTGATAGACAAACCGGTGGTCATCGGACGACCGAGCAATCCATGTCTGTGTGAACGCACCCACACACTCTCACACACGTCACTCCAGTGGCTCGGATCTATGCAACATGATTCTCCGGCAGAGCCTTTATTACCCCCAGGCATGCGATATGTGGATACGATCATTTATCAAACTTTGCTAATTTCCTTTTCTGTAGTTACGTGGAAGCTAACGACGAATGTTGCCTGATTCTTTTTTTTAATCGACACCCATTTTTACGTTAACAGGCTGATAAGGCTAATTCACATGTAGGCCTCGTACGACAGTTTTTAATTTTCAGTTTAATTGGGCACATTAAGGATGTTGCAGCATAAAGTTAACTATTAAAGAATTTGTTTATTTAAATCAAAATGAATTCTTTGAATCATAAGCTTTCCGAAACTGTAATCAAAATGAGGACTTACGGGCCTAATTTTCGAATTGATGAAGTTCCCAATTGGCCGATTTATTTGAATTTTACAATATTTTACTAATTAGTTGCTAATTTGACTACTAGAACACTCTTAAGATCGAGAAAGAGGGCAAGCAAATTCGGGGTTCTACATTCGTGAAAAGTCAACAAGGAAGTTTGTCCAGCGGATAGTGAGATTAATCGATTTGGGTCGATCCGTTTGGGAGATACGTGATTTTGAGCAAACGACGATATCGTCGATTACTTTGTAGTGACTAATGGGCGAGCTAAAAAATATTTCATAGAAATGAGTGGAAGTGAACAGACGATTATGCAATGAATTCCTCGGTGGACAGAATTCGAGATCAAAGGCGAATTTCGCTGAACCGTTTCGGCCGAACTGTGTCAGTCATTTGTCTTAATTTACCTGGGTCGTAATCGACCGTTAATTACCTTTCCATTTGTTAGTGCAGACGCCGTTAATGGGCGCAGAGTAATCGCCACACAAGCACCGGGTTCTGCCGTCCCTTATGTCGGCCATGCAAGATGTATTTTGGATTCCGGCGCAGTCCGACTCCATCTTACATTCCCGAGCTTTGCCCACTGAAAATAACAGATTTCTCTACAATTTCGAAAACGAAACTTTTGTAAATTGCATAGTTAACGTTGATGTAATAAAATATGATATATTGAAATTTACTAAAAATCGTAACTCTTAAAACAGTATTCACACTGAGAGAAATTTAATCCTTTCAGACGGTGAGAAATAACCATCAGCTCATCCTATGTATTTTTCACCTTATTTTCCGTCGCCCGGATTCCCGTAATGTATATACTATTATTGCAGTTTTTATACCAACCCTCATTGAAGGAACCCTGCGACTTATTAGATAAATCCGTAAGACAAAAGCTATAGGAACCTTGAAATTTGCCGAAAATAACATCTATGGAACGTGATCTGCTCAGTCGTCTCAATGCTAACCCTAGCGATGAAATGAAGTTATCAGTATACTGAAATGACGTATATTAAAATTGATGTACAAGTACTGGCATTTTCAGTATTCCCATATTGATTGTATAGAAGAGGTAATGAAATTAATTTTCATGCACACAGTACTGAATTTCATTTCAATGTCCAAGTACTGGAAACTTTATGTAGAAATTTTTCTCAGTGTGGGCGGAAAGAAAAACGATCATCGAATTAGACAAATCCGAATACACTCGAACCTCTCACCATTGAAAATCTCACTATTAATGCAATGTTCTCTTATATTAACGGCGTTTCTAACCTACAAACTACTGTCCACCGATCAGAGCGTCAAAAATGATCATACGACTACACGACAATAGTGAGACATTTCGGGTCACGACTACGTTAATAGTGAGAGGTTCGAGTGCATGTAGACGTTTCTTTGTATAATTGTAAGAATTTATTTTCAGTCTAGAACATCACATTTATTTGATTCACAAAACCAAATACGACTGTATCCTACATTTAAAATGGTAATACTTATGCTCCAATCAAATAACATAAACTTGCAAGAACACAAAGCTGTTTGTCTGATTCAGTCAAACGCATATTCAGTTTCATCTAAGTCCGCTGTCTGATTCTCACGAAGCATGTTAGGAAATTTTATTTGACTAAATCAGGTATACTTGTTTTACAAATAATCAAGTTTACTTGTACACATGGCAACCATACAGTTTATCTGAATCAAGTAAAAATTTGCTAGTAACAATTCAATTTTTTTTCCGTGTACGCTATTTGATAAACTGTTAAAATATCTATATTTTTTAGACATTTTAGGACTTGCTAAAAAGCTTGCTAAAACATGTTAAAAACATTGCTAACTTGAGTTTTAGGACTTGCTAAATTTGTGTTCAGTTTTCTATAAAGTGCAAAATAAATCGAATGCGTAAGAGCTAGTCAAGTTTTAGTCATTGCTAATAGTACGTTAGGATTATTACAATTACAGCACTGGGAAAAGTTTACATCGATCATTATAACAATTGTAAAACGAACGTCTCGTTGTTGTAGTAGTAATAAAAGTTCATGCCTGCTAAAATGTCTACTGCTAATGGAGTTGTGACAATTTATGAAATACGCTATGATTATTTTGATTATAACTATAAATTATTATATATTATATATATATTAATATGCAAATATAATTTTATGCAAAACGTAAAATCTGCGTACATTTGAAAGATGTATATTCTGTTACTATTCTTGTAAGTTATAAAATGAAATTTTTTAATCTGAAATTTTTCCCTAATATCATTAAATTGCAACCAGAATATTTTTCTGAAATATTTCAAATACTCCAAAAATATTTTAAAATGTTCCTGGGACATATGAGACAAATGTTCCGGTAATATTAAATATCCGAGGAAAAATTATTCCTGGTATTTTCAAAAAATTATTTTTCGAACGTACCAAAATATTTTTGGGACATTTACTAAATGACATTTATTTGTACATTTATTTGAAACGTTCACACTGTTATTTCAGGATATTTAAAAACGCTGAAAATTTTCAATTATCTAAATGTTCACAAAATATTTTTGGCACTTTCCTTTAATCATTTTTAAATAAATTAAATAAATTTTGCTAATGAAATACCTTGAATATTTTTTCCTCGGACATTTAATTCCTGCATTATACCAAAAATATTCCAAATTACTTTAGAATACTTCTGACCCATTTAAAATACTCATACATCGCAAGAACATTGTGTGCCATTAGGACTATAACACAATACCTCTCCCAATTCGAAGATTTTTTTATTCTTCCAATCCATCGAAAACAACCGATAGGCACAACGGAACCGAATGTCAAAATTCCATTAACGGCTCTCAGATGCAAACAATCGATAACCCGCGTGATTATTTGCCGAACCCGAGGCGTACAATTTCGTTATCTTATTTTTAGTCGTGCTATTGCGCCGCGCGGGCACGTTTTAGCATATTTGGGTCAGCGGCTAGGAACACAATCTGAAGGGACGGTCAGCACGAAATCACAGCATAACGTGCTAGTGCATCGGCCTCGTGAACTTTTCCCTTTTCACGCAAGTTCCATCATACGGACGATATATCTACGTTCAGCCACGCCACTGAAATTACGTTTCCACGCAATTTCTTGGATTCGACTTTGCCCGCGATCGCGCGTTCGGATCATGACTCGCCCTCCCCTTTTTCGTTTCGAATTTCGCGCCGTCATTAGCGCGCGATTTTCAAAATGCACCCGACGACGCGAGCATTGCGACATTTAATTGCCGCCGCGAATTTGCATCGACTGTGCTATATCGTTATCTATGTTAATTTCGACGTCGAAATTACGCTTCCACACGAGGTGGTGTGGCTCACACACACCGATGCACATGTGCACGTTGGTGTGGGTGTGTGGTCTGGCACGAGTCGCGCGGGAAAATTATGTTCGATTGACTGAGAGTTTCGATGGAGTTGGGAGGGTGGGAACCGTGTAAAAAAAGTAATAAGAAAAGTCAACTGGAAGAAATGAAAAGCTGTAGAAATTTTGAACGTTTAAGAATTTTTTTTTATTTTTATTTTTTTTATTGCTCTCTACTTCTTTGTATTTCTGGAAATAGTCCTTCCCTAACAGACAAACCTCTAAAACACATAGATTCGACGTGGAATCTACGTCTAATCTACATCCGAATGTTCCTCCACGGGGAATCCACGTAGATTCCCTGTTCGATGTTTATATGGGTTATTTATTGTGGAAAATATACTTAACCACACGGAGAAAAAAAGGATATTAATTTTTCAAATAAAGTATAGAAAAAGAGGACTATATGTAAGTTAAAAGAAAGTTTTAAATACGGTATATGAAATTGTTTGATAAAAACGCGAACAACTTTAATGTATATATGAAAAGGTCGCATAAATCCGTTTACATTTTGATTTACAATTTTTGCAGGGGTTACATACAGTCACATTTTCGTAAACTTTTTTCTAATTACTAATTTTACGAGACTGGAAATTTAGCAGATTGATTACTTCTATTTTTTATTTTTTTACAGGGAAGTAGCATATTTTTTACTAATGGCGTAAAGTAGGTTTTCTGGCCCGTGGTATGAACGATATTTTTTACTTAACCTACATAAAAATTTAACTTTATCAGCGGAAACAAGGTGGTTCGTTTCGACCTCAGGAACGGAAAAGAAATATTTTGCAGAAATAATTTGATTACACAGGCATGAAAGAATTCATTTTTGTGCAGGTTAAAAAATGTAGATCTAAGTGAGCTAACCTGAAATATAGGTTAGGTGGACCGTGAAATCTAAAATAGAATTTTAGGTTGTATGTCTAAAAAAATCAGAAAAATGATTAGAAACGTTTTAAAAATGCTGAAGTGTTTTGAAAATGTTTTACGATCAAGAATATTTAGTGGAAACTTTGGAAATCTGTAACGGTTCCCCTGCAAAAAATATTTGATAGAAATAGATCTAAATTAAAAACTTCTATTTTATTGGATTTGAAATGAATAGAAAATAATCCACATTTCTTTTTTAATGCAGATTGAGGAACTGAATTCATTTTCAAGAATTCATATTTTGAAAATTTTGCATTTTTTTGCGAAGGAAATCATTTTTTTATTCTTAATTCATTTTTATTAATTGCTTTGAAATATTTTTTGCAGGGTAGTTTTAATAGATTATTTTAGATTTCAAAAAATTGTTTACATTTTTTCTTTCGTTTTAAAATATTTTCGAAATATATCAGAACGTTGTAGATTTGTTAAACGTTACAGGATGTTTCACTATTGTTCCTAGATAATCTGACTGTTTTAGAATAGAATATAGTTTTAGAATATTTCTGAGATTTTCCGAATGTTTCAACGATTTTCAGGTCTGTTTTGCAGATTTTCAGAACTTTATCTCCTATATCGTTGTATCAAAAGAAATTAAGACACTTCAGAAATTGGAGACATTTTCTTCAACATACATTCAAATCGTCGGGAAAAAATGAAAGGTTTCAGATTCGCGAAAATCCGTGCCGCACTGGAGAAAACGTAACCTTGCTATTTATTTTAATGGGACATTAGCATGTATTTATACTCGTAATGACAACCTTGACACTCGGGTTTATGAATACTCAGATTGTTTCGCATGTTGCGAACAAGAGGAAATAAATAAGATTAATTGCATGACACATTTATCGAATCGGCAGCGATTATGAAACCGAATTTTTTTATTGCTCGGGGAAATTGCCGTTTCATTTGCATCAGCGCGGAGCGAAGTGCGTCATGGTTGGGACGAACTTCAGAGTCGACGATTTTTTGCCATCGCCCAATTCTGTTTTGCATTTCTCGCAGGAAACTCGAAGCCATCTTTCATGCAAATTCGGATTCGTGCAATAAGCTATTAATAAGCCGGACAGCTGCTAATGCATCGTAAAAGACGAAAATCGATTTGAACCGTGTTATCTGTCCCTATATCACCTGTAACGCCAGCAACGAAAATGTATCATCGTTTTGTCAAACACGCTTTTTTATCGATCTCGTCGCCTCTTTAGGCACGAAACCACTTCCTAAATTTGTATTCACGAATAACTTGTCTCCATTACTTTTTTCGAGCTTCTTGCTTCTATTTTTGTTACGTGAAAATTGATTCAAATAAGGATTTAAATGAGATTTTAAAAAGGTTGTGATGAGGTTTGTCAAAGGTTGCAATATTTTCATGCCAGTTATTTCTTTTACACTTTTCTGATTGTTATCGATTGTGCTGAATATTGATTTTGATTTTGAATCAAGAATGAATTTTTATTTTGAAAGATAATCTTTCCAAAATTCCCAAAAAGATCTGAACAAAACCTTAAAAGGTCTGAATCTTTTGATTTCAGAAAACATTTCAGAGTTTTTTTAAATAAAAGACTGTTTCGAAAATTGAAAATGTTTTAAACTTGGATTATTAAATTTCTCCCGACTAATTTGGAAGTTTTAATTTTTTGTGCATTTTTAGAATTTGATTTTTTAGAATTTGACTTTTCGGGCCATTGTACAAAGAGCTTTTAAGAAGGAAATTACAAAAAAATGGAGAAAGTCACTTTTAACTTCGCAGCTCATCATGTCTACTATTTGGCGATTGAATTCTTATCGTTTCCCGGGTGAATGAGAGATTACGTGGCGCGCGATTATCGTCGTCGCAGTCATTAAATTTAGCGCAAATCCTCTTCTGGCGAATCGATTGCCGCAATTTCGCGCTTGCAGTTCTGTTCCAGTAATTTATCTCGCGCGAAATTCGAGAAATGAACTCGACTGCTGGTCGCAGTGGAAACCGTTGCATTCGACGTTTGAAATTACTAATAAATTTAAACAGTTTGAAAAATGTTGAGAGTCGTATCAAGAATGTGCAAGTATCGTCAAATGTATTATAGAAATAAATTGTCGAAACATATCTTATCAGTCGCGTAAAAGTGTCTGAAAAAATATAAATATAATTTGTAATGACTTCACACGAAAGTGTGATAGAAAAATTCTGAAAATCTTTTATATTCTGTGAATCTATTAATGCTATTTAATACTTTTTTAATACTATTTAATGCTATTTCAGCACTTTTTTCCGTATCAAAGCAGTCAAAATTTACTTGTGCAACAATCCCAATTTTCAGAATTCATATGCCTATTCTATATGAAAATTTTCGCAAGTTGCCTGGATTGGGATTTTCAAACTATTTCAATGTGTAAAATTTTCCAGAATTTTCAGATATTTGTCAAATGTTTCCAGAACTTTCCAGAATT